>LGAG01000797.1:2184133-2236624 GCA_001278395.1 Lerema accius
TAACTTAATTAATGTAATCTAAATTCATAATTGATTAGCATTTTTTTAAGCTTTAACCAAGCGTACAAGAGTTAATTGGTTTCTTATAGGAATTGTGCGTTGGAATCTTTATTTCGCGACTGACCTTTCGTGTGGCCGGACAAACCGCGCGAAAATATTGATTATTCTTATCTTATCGGTATCGCTGGCGTGTCGTGGTGCTACTCGCATTAAATGGGAATCAACAACGCACGCACATGCCTAGCTATCGGGTACAGGCGACTCGGTTTGATGGCGCATGCGCACTCGCGTGCCTCTGTATTGGATGTCGCGAACTCCGCCTACGAGTTTGCAAGTTTGCAATGTCTTTGTGTAACGTATTATGCACCCTTCTTAGAGAATGTGCGTTGATCGTTATGTATTTTATTCACCGTATACCTATGCACTGTAGGACTGAATATCTTCATACGTTGGATGCTATATTCTTCTTTTGAGTTGAAGTAGGTATTGTCTTATAAGTAAGATTTGCATGACTAATTTCGTGCATATCTAATTAAATGTTACCTACTACTAATTTTTTTCACCGTCCCGTAACATCGCCCTATGAACCTAATTGTTTTTATTCGGTGAATAAGTTTGTAAGTTACGTTGTATGTAACCTATTTCTATTTAACAATCGTCATCATTCATAACTCGCGTCGTTTTGAATACATTTTCCTCATTGTAGAGATATTTTAGCACGTAATTTAACAATTAAATGCATTACTTGACCATAAACTGTTCAAATTAAGAATTAGCATATTACATTTAATATTTTAAGTACGTGAAAGCATGCATTGAAACTAGTTTGCAGCGCATTCCACCTGCTTTAATATAATCTGCGCTGTTTCGCAACTCTACCTATTGGTATCTATGTCATTGAGTGGGAGCGAGACGGTAATAGGTCTCGCGTGTGCGAGGGAAGAGGACGCGAGATCAGAGTGAGCTCCGTGAGAGGACGGAGGGGCACAGCGTTTGTACCTACTTCGTTATCTGTTCGCGAATATTGTTGCGCAACGTACACCAGGGAAAATAGGTTTCTATTTAAAGTCAACAACATGTTCAGGATTGCAACACGCATGCCCTAAATTATTTCATATGTCCATTCGGATAGGCGCTTATCACGTGTTGCCAGCTAGGATATTGCTGATCTGTAATAAACTGCGAATAATGTTAGCAACGAGAACGAATAAACGCTGTTATAGGTTGGTTGTAAGCGGCGGGAGAAGTTTTGAGTTTTTGAAAAATATTGCATTGTTTATCGAAATTTGACAAATAATTTTATTTTTATTCAATACAAGACATGTATTTCGATAATCTTTATGGCTAAATATCTCCCCGATTTCGATATTTTTTATACCTACAACTGCCTAGTAGTTGTAGGTATTTACGTTTCGGAATGTGTCTTGTGCATGCAAAAGTTTTAATGCTATGTTAGTAGCTATTCATCAAATAGGAAGTTACTGAAATAAAATGTAGAAGAAAAGCAATTATTATTCTGTTTTAATTAAAATATTATTACATTATAATTTTAAGTCTAAAATATCGTCAATTCACACCTAAACACACATAGGTAACCAACCATACCTATGAGTGTAGAGCGGTATGGCCCGATTATTTTCTAAATTGGCATAGACGATGTTACCAAAACGGGTACATGTTTTAATTTAACACGGTACGAAAGCAGAGTATCGATAGTAGGCGGGCACCAACTCGTTATCGATAACCCGTTAATCGCAAGATTGAAGTCCCGGCGATGTCGACGGCGTAAACATGTCGCTTACGAAATACTGCGGAACAGAAGCCGATGAATTCGCGCTCCACTACCGCGCCCGCGCCTAGAACATGGCCGCGTCCACCGAGTCAATGGCCTCCAATGCGCTTGCGCAACTCCACGCGCGAATCTCAACAGCAAAACTAACTCTTCGCTCTCTATGTGTGCCTAGTGCCACGCACCAACACATACGAATTGTTTACGCATATTTGTATCTACATGAGCCTCTGTATGTGCTGGTGAAGGGCTTCGGTTGAAGCGGTCGACCTGCAATACTGAATGTTGATTAATTTAAATTAAAAAGTTACCATGAATTAATCTACAGAGTTGAAGGATTTTGTGCACGTTACTGGCATAATTAAGTAGGTATCTATCGGTCGATATGCTATCGTTGGCGGTCTGTAGTTATTTACTGTAAAATATCTACGATCAAGGTGATTTCGTATAGTGTGTAAGAATGTAATCTGTAAACATATTTATTTAAATATTTTTCAAGTACGAACTCTACTTTGCGTTGATAATTTTTATAAAGTCGCATAGTTAGGTGCTGTTTAGAAGATTCCGTTGAAATTAGATTGATATGAATGGAATATGGGCAAGTACCTAATATTGGTAGGTACCAAATGAACATCAGTATCTCATTATGAATACGTAGGTTCGTATAGGTATGGCATTATAAACAAAACATTTCTATTTTAAGGACTACATTCAATTCATAAAGGGGTTGAAAGATGTGAATGAAGTGTTCCTTTCTGTATGCGTTTGTAAACCTTAAAAAAGAAAATAAAAACTGGACCGATTAACCATTTAGAGAAAATGTGTAGATATGAGTGGTATTAGTTATGGTTCGAATAATTATTTTTATTCCATCAAAAACTCATCGCTATACCTACTTATAAACAGGTATATACATACGTTTATATTAATTTGTTTGTAGATTCGTCACGGAAATAAAGTACTATTCGTAAAGCCAATAAAATCATAAGTATGACGTTTATTGATTTCTTATTCGTATATTGATTGTTTGAATATATGTATATTTTTCAATATCTTGTTAGTATTATTGCTAGTATTTGATTGGATAATCGCTCTATTGAACACGTTTTCAGTCGAGAACTGAGATGACAATAACGGCACAACAGGTTAAAATTGACATCAACGAATTTCAAAAAGTAGGCCATAGCCCGCAGCCCATCGATACCTACGTCAATCGCATATTGATAACTACGTTTACCGTAATACAATCGTGGTGAAATAAGAAAAGTCGCATCGCTTAGAAGAGGTACCTACCTACTGGGCTATTGATGTCTCTAGTTTTTCACTGATAAAAGCTTCAGGTTGTAAAGATTTTTATTTTAGCCTCTTAAATCCTTAGAGACTGTATCTGAACTATAGCGTTGTATGTGGTACCTACCTATGTATTTCGAATTCTCATATAAAATTACTGGCGATTTTGTCCCAGTTTTGTCAAAGGAATATTCTCGAAGTATCCTGTCTCTATGATTTCCTCATAAACAGAGTAGTAGATATTATCCTGTTATTTAAAAATTTTGAGTAACGATAATTCTATTAGGGATATTTATAAGTTCTTATTTCAATATAACATTGAATACAATATTTTTGTTTTACTGCATTGATTAAAACAAGAACAATATTAAAAATGATAACATTTTAATAAACTATTATTAAATGAACTTGAAGCGTACATTCGCGTGCTCTAGAATAGATAGGGTTACCAACGCTGGTTTTAAACAATTATTTCAATGTTTTTTTTATACAGATACCTAATTTGTAAAGTTAATTATTTCGATGGGAATGAAACTTTGTGCCATATTTAAGAGCTCTTGCCTACTTTAGATATTATAACTTAAAATGTTATGTAAAAACAGTTTACCAAAAGACACAAATAATTACCAGTAAAAATTATTTTAATTAATTAATGTGCATTTATTTTGACAAAACATTACCATTACCATAATAAAAAAAGCAAAGACAATGTAATTTTTAATCATCTTTACATTACTTAAATTTTTGATTAACTTTGAAGATTGCCATACCAAAAAAAAAATTAATGAAACAGACAAACAAGAATGTTACAATTTTGACAGTCCTAGAAGTCGGCGGGCGTTTACGTCATTCTGCTACGGAGTGCTACGCCGGTCGACTACGACGGCCGACAGCGCGATACGATACGGCCGTTTCTAGGTCACCGTGGCTGAGTCCGGCACGGTGCACGTGCGCTAAAAGTGACAATATCAGTTTCAGAAGTACCACCAATCTACACTGCTACTTATAAATTACAGTATATATAGATACTACTCTACTTTTACTAGATTCAATGTATAAGTGAGTATTTATTCAGGAGAAAGATATTTAATAAATAGCGCTGCAGTAGTGATGATGTCAGTGATGCACACGTCATCATAATGACCAAATGAAATACGTACCTCCCTATTTTCCTTATATTCAGAAAAAAATACCTCGGTACATTAAACCAAACTAATACTCCTATATTCATTTGACGTTGAAAAATGGTTTAACAGCTGTAACTTTGAATTATAGTAACAAGAAATAAAAGTTTATTCCAATTTAGAGTGACGTAGAAGATAGTTATATGGATCGAGTATCTAAGAGTAATTTACAGAACTAGATACCTACATAGATCCTTGTAAACAGCTCTAGTTTGTGAATTCTGTGGTGCAGCCAAAAATAAAATATCATTCATTTGAATACACTGTTTTTTAAGCATTAATTCCACCACTGTATTTAATTTATTTGTCTCTAAACAGTACCTAGTACCTGGCAATGCTAACATTTTTTTTTACTTCGTCATTAAAAACATCGTCCTTGCAAACAAAACGTTGATGAGAAAACCTGTGCTCTTTGTAATTTAGCTATATTTCCGTGAGTACGTCATACGCCTTTCAAATATTCAAAAGTTGTTGTTGTGCATGCGAATCGGAAGTGTTTGGAAGAGGTCGCGGCGAACGAGCGACACGTGTAAAGCTTGCGCAACTCAACCTTGCGCTCGCGAATAACGCAGAGAGGAGGTACCACTATTAGAACATACGGCATACGGCCCTAGGCCCGGTTAGCATTGACCGTTGACGTCATCGCTGTTAAAATAATAAACCGCGATATTTGTTACATCTGAAGGATTTTGATTCTGATTATAATTACCTACATGTAGTTTGATGCTAATTTTAAAGATTGTGTAGGATCACATACTCCTATTTAACTATTAAAAATGATGAAGATGTACTGATATTGAAAATGACCTTATTCAAGGAACTTATTGGAGTAAACTGGTTAGTTACTGAGGTTTAAGAAAACTTACAGAAAAAAATGATAATAATTTATGTGTTACCCCTAACCCCCTTCATTCTTGAGACAACTTTCCCTATCTGTGCGATGAGTTCTCTTGGTTTTCTCCTGATGATCTTTTTCTTCCAGTTGTTGCACCTATTCTTGCATTATGGTAAAAAAATCTCTATGTACGATAAGTCCCAAATTCCTTCTCGAATAAACCGTGAAATGTACCTATACGTTGCACTGTGCGCAGCTAATAAAGAGGTTTATAGATTCGCTAATATGTAGATAGATAAATTGAACAGATACACCAGTGGATTATAGCAGAAGTATAGATATCATTTGGTCAATTTCAGTCCCTTCTAGCATTTATAATATTATCATAAGAAGTATAAAACATTTTTTATGCTGAACTAGGTACTTAAAGTTAGATATTCTACAAATTGTGAAAGATGTGAGACTTATCTTAGTAGTGTGGCCTTGCTGTGTGATAAATAAGGTATTGAAATTATCTGGCGTTATTCGAATGAAGGTCACAATTATGTTTTTCCTCTAATTCTTGTTGGTAAGGAAAACCTTAATCGGTCATTGACTCGGCCATGACAGTAGTTAAGTACCTGTTTTAATAAAGCCCTGTGTAATTTGAAACAAAAATAATAATATATTTTTGAATATCCAACTTTATCTTTAGGTAGATAATGAACATGTAAAAAATTAAAAAAATAAATTTAAATTATGCCTGCAAGGTTAGGACGTTATGAGGTGGTAATCTTCGAATTACGTAAGTAATTAAGTTTACTTTTCACTTTCTGCAAATTACGAATACGTTGTGAATACAATCGATATAATTTATTAGGGAAAGTAAATAGGTACTCTTCCACTAAAATACACACTGCCTGCATAGTAAAACTGTGACCTTATTATAATTAAAGACTGTAGAGTGCGTGTAACTAATATCAGTTTACTGCTAGGTGTTATTTCAGTATTGGTGATGTAAGTAGCGAATCAAAGGGCCTCGTCGATGGGCGCAAGGTCGGCCAGACCTTTGTCAGTTCAGTTGCCCACAACGTTGGCATCGATAACTACATTTATGCAAATTATACCTATATCTACTACGAGTGTTGTTTACCTCTAACCGTGCACAACTGCTAAGTAAAGGCTTCGAGAATACATAATGTACATATCCCTCTGATAAACCTTCATTTACGCAAGGCTACTGTGGCTGTCAAACACGATTTCCTAGTAGGTATCATTAGCAAGTTTTCTTTGATAATAAATTAAAATGCTCGTTATTTTTCAGCATTTAACTACGCACCTAATCGTATATGTTAATTATACTGCTTTAAAAGAAGAACAGATAATTATTACAACATTGAAAACGTACATTCAACTCTGTAAGGTCGAGAATTAATATGTGGATTTTTTTGCTGTTGATCTGTTCATACGTCAGTGTTTGGAGGTCAGCAGCTATAAATTGGGTGGTGGTATGCATGAAAATTAGATTTCATTGCTGGCGACACAGAATACTTAAAGCCGCACTAGTTATACATCTCCGAGGCCAATGAAAAATTATGATATTAGAATCGAATAATAGTTCTGAGAGATATTATTCAAAGATAACGGTGAAACTAAGAACCAATAAGAGCCAATAAGCCAAGTGCCAATAAGAATCCAAGTCACTTAGTAACAGCAATTTTGTATTTTAACACATTTTTATAATAATGCTTGATTGACAATAAAATCAGTCTTGGTGGTAAACGCTAATATTTTATTATTGTATGGTAGGTTTCCAAGGACTTTTTCAAATAGCTTCAGTAGTGAGAAGCTACTTAACAATTTTCAAGCTTTTATTTAGTTTGTCTAACTGTGTCTGTCTGTGAATAAATCTTACGAACTGATGAACGATATATATCAATATTTCACTACGAAACACCAACATCGTTCAACATTGTTCGAAACTCTCCAGTTCCGTTACAACAACATGTTTGTAAATACATTATAGCGGAGAAGTTATAAAAGCTCAAGGCGAGTTGTGTAGACGCTCCGAAATTTCTAGAGAATTTAGCAGAAAATGAGATCAAATTAATTCAGCTCCGTAGTGGCAGTGGCGGTTCAAGGAGAGCCCTGCGCAAAGGGCCAGCCGGCGTCACGCACTGCCATTGACCCACTTACGTACCGGCGGCGGCGCGGCGTGTGCGCAGCGTACGCTCGCGTCCACTGCCCAGCCCTGCGCCTCATGTATAGACTTTAATTTCAGTCCCTTACAATAGGCATTTCATACATTTTAAAGGCCTATTCAGATCATTATTCGTGTTATGCTTATTCAGTTTCTTTCCCCTTTTTTCTCCTCCATATTAAAGCACCTTTACGAAACGGGGCTAGACTCAAAAAATTGACATGCATAAGTGTATCTTAGATACCTACATGAAGAAATGATTTTTTATTTTATTTAGGCTCAGATTAGTCGCAATTTCAGTCAGCCCAAAAAATGGTTTATAATCTAATTAGTCGTAATAATTTTTATGCTTGTTAAGCGTAATGCCTAGTTACGGCCCGTACATATAAAGCCTTTACGTAACATAGTATCAGAGTACTAAGCAACGGCCTAGGGCGTAAATATCAATGGGCGGCAATCGGCCGACCGATAAAAACACTGCTGAAAAAGCAATATTTTTTTAGTCTCAATTTCGTGCTTTTTAGATTTATAGTAGAAAGGAGCATATTTATTTAATGTTTTTTCTTAGGGCAAATTCTTAGTCTCGTTTTTTGGTATAGGAAATGTTTTTATTTACCGCGTCAGGAATGTTCCGCCCGATTTTGTTCACGTGATAAATACATGCCATGCGAATTTAAGATTGTTTTGCAAGGTTGCCGATTTAGTGGAAACCAACATGTTTAATTCAAGTGCATGATTTATTCATAAACGCTTGTTTATTCCACGTATAAAACATAATTGATACGTCTCTATAATAACATACATCAGGTCTCTTTTAAAAGAGAAATAAGCCAGGTATCAATACGATCTTTATTAGTAACATTTTTGAGCATTATTATAAACTTATCTTCGTAGGATCCGTAACCTAAAATAATATAGAAATTTTATAGTATTACAAATTAAATAACGATATTCTTTTTTTAATCCTGGATAATAATTAACTAAGTAATGCTATCCAATTTTAACTTATAAGCACTGAATATCGGTCAACTTAAGAAGTTTAGTAAGCACCTTAATTATCCTCTGAAACTGTCACACTAGACAATACTTCTTGATAACTCAAACTTAAGTAGTCAACCTAAAATACTAAAGAATCGTATAATCGTAGTAATAATCACTTTTCTCTACGAGTGTATCACATTTCAGCAGACCTCGTTTGCTACAGTTGTTTGTGGCGCATCTCAAGGCGACGGGTGCCCTCCGCCGCAAATAATTCTGCTATTGTGAAACACTGTCTTATCACCGCCAGAACCTTGGCTACATCACACGAATTACGGTCAAGTTGACGATTTCAAGATTATATTTTTCAAACGATAATAAAATTTCCGTAGCCGGATCGTACCGTATTGTTTTATGATGATAGAGCTAGTAACTAAGTCTGCATTAATTTTAGCGCAAAGAATTGTTGACTACCTACGTCGCGCGTCGAAGCTGTAATGTAATACAAATTAAGCTGCAAAAGTTAATAAAACTTGCTTTCCTAAAGATTTCGAAGTACTGAAAAATGAACAGGAATATTGGTGTCTACTTTATGCTCTGAATTTTTTCGAATTTCATAAAAACATTTACAGCTGTATTGTAGCCAAATATTGCTTCATGCTTCATATTACAAACCTTTTTGTACGTGGGTATGATATTTTTAGTCCTAAACCTATTCAACACTGTTTGTCGTACAATGAAGCGTTAATTATTTGCATTATATCGTAAGAATTTTATACTGTCGACCTTCTTTTTGTATAATATCATCGCTATAGACCTAAACAAAAGGCTCTCAGGTGTCAAATATTTATCTTTTACTATAAAACGGAATTCGAATTCAGCGGCCTTGTTGCAAATGGAAAATTTCAAAGACTAATGTGTCCGCAATGTATTTATGCGACGAAAAACAAAAACAGAATTATTTAATTAGGTAAGAGTAAATTGTAACATATAAACATACCTACAAATACAAATACAAGTAGTAGATTACTTTAGTCCATAATGAAATTATACTATTAAGCAAATTTAAGCGAATAGACATTATGTTTTATAAAATCGAAGTATGTACATATAGTTATCTATGTATGCTCTTCCTGACGTAAAACCACGTCACCTAGAGGTCTTTTAAATATTCGTAACGTATAAAGTTACATATTATTCAACGTCACTTCAGATCGTTTAGCGAGTAATGAATTCAATGTTTTTGAACTCAAAAATAATTCCGAATTGTCAGACATGAAAACAGATGCGTTATTCATCAGGCGACAAGAGCATGTTCGATGCATTATCTCTCAAGAGGCATACCAGTGATAAATGCGTCGGGGGCGGCGTCAATGCACTCCGTAGCATGCTAGGTCAGTTCCCTGTGACTCAATCCCTAATGCACCGTTACGTACACACATAACGCATCGTGATGGTTACCTTCACTAGCATACCGCGATGCAAGAATTGTTTCTCATTAACACTTATACCTTGACGGCTCCGAATGGTGCGTCAATAGACTCATACAACTAAAGCGGCAATGTAGCTTGATCTCTGACCAAATATGGAATGCAGTACTGCGACCGTGTAAAGTAAAGCGTCTACCCAGTTACCAGTCACAGCCAAACAATTATTATCATCGCCCAGTGCTCTAGTGACTTCACAGAAATTAAACGTGTAGTTTTCTTTCATTTATACTTTCGTTTTCTGTATTGTTGTGAGATAAGCGCAAATTACTATCGATTTTACAAGGTATTTTGACATATTTAAGTAATCATTGTCATGAAAAACTAATTACAGAAAGTAGAGTTCGAACCCACAAGCGGGTTACTTCAGAATACTGCTTGCTTATAGATAAACAGCTGTAGAGCTTAAGTGATTCTACCATACGTTTGCTGTATGAATTAGCGGCCATTTTTATGAAAATCTACCCCAAGATATACGGTTTTGGGTTATGTGGGATTTGTACCCAATAAAACCCTTTCGATATCTAGTCTGTCGAAATTGGGGACATTTGGGAGCACATCGGTGCCTTTCCTGTACAATAGGTTTTCAAATCTCACATTCCGTAGAGTCAACAAAATTAAGCCCTAGTAATGGTCAACCATAATCATAGAAATTCTTGTTCCGTCTGAGGGCCTTGGTTTAGCGACTGTTTACCGATACTTTGATGAGTCTACGTGCCCAACGAAGCGAAATACAAGGAAGCGTTTAAACATTTTACCAGTAGCTGCCCCATCCAATTAACAATGCCTGAAATTGCTTAACTTCGGTAGTTATGGATTGACACAATGGCTCGATCATTGTACTCGTAAGTTAAATTTTCATTACCTACCTACCTATAACTCCGTTATTTAAAGAACTCTTCTTACTTTTAGGTAAGTAGTACTTAAAGAACCTGTCAAAATTGTGTGTGGAGTAAATTTCTATGTAAGGGCAGCAAAAAACGACCGACCTATACCTACCTAATACTTGATTAGGTACATACTTTGAAAGTGAAGGTTGGTAATGATGTAGAAATGTTTGTTGAGTATTTTAAGTTATCGCTGCCCCTCTGAGCCATTCAATCATTTGAATACGATCACTGTTGATTATGTAATTGAACCCATGACCATCTGCCTATTTACCTCTCTTCCTCAGAGCTGGGGGAGTCCGCTGAGATAACCAACCCTTTCTGTAGACCATCGGCCACCCTCGGACAATATTTTTTATCACACGTTAAATAAACTGCTTTAATGAGAAATATCAGTTACGGAAACACTTTACCGTGCATATCAGATTTTCAAATATTTGAATATGTCCTTTTGTTAATGTCATAGGTACGTAAGTACTCATTTTGTGTGAGAGGAACTTGAAAAGCAATAATTTTTGATGTCATCAGTGAAAGTTAAGATAATGAAGGTTTAAATCATTCGGTATCATCAATGATAAGTGATTTAAGGTTTTGATAAAGTCTATTAAGCTACGAATTATTCAAAGATGATTCCGGTTTACTTCCATATTTTTAATAACATTATTTTTTTCAATAAATATGTATTTGCGAGACTATTTGAACGTGTTTATGTAAGTAAAAGTTTATGTAGGTAGATAATTTCAAAAGCAAATACATAAACAAATGAATGAAACTACGTCGTTCGTTTCAAACTGTCATGTCTTAATAGAAGGTCTACAAAGCCACCGAACGCTTGAATTACTCCTGATAATGAATGCAAACTAGTTTTTTAAGCAACGTGGCCAATAGCGAAAGGCCAGATGTAAAAAACGTATTTTAATGTGTATCGGTCATGATCTGCAACTGCATAATGCAGCTTGTGTGCACCGACCAATGGCTGGCACGCACCACCTATTAACTTTACATAAGGCGAATTAGTTTAAGGGAAGACTACTGGCTTTTAAATTGTGCCTGGTAATAGTAGTTGGTTTTGCTTTTTATTGGAAAGCTACGAATTCACCTGGCGTCAAATGGTCACTATAGTACTGGGAAATCTGAAACCTTTAACAAATTTATATACAACATCTAGTTACAGTACTTTTGTTTGAAAGACCGAAGTTACGTAAAGATCCTAAATATATAAATCAACTCAGGTAAAAATCTTGAATTACCTACTTATCTACCAATTATGTCATTAAGGTGGGGTACCTATGGTTACATACCTCAAGTGACGAACCTGAAATAATCACCGTTTATATGAATAATGAAAACCCTCAAGAATTTAACTCCGATGAAAAGATTACATTTACGAATATTGAAATAAGTATTTACCCAATGTGCAGACATGTAACCTACCTTATTTATTTAGTGTCTATTAATAACGTTTAAGATAATCAAAACCGTATTTAGAAAACATTGCGTGTTACGTGATAATTATAATGTTTTTTTACGTTAATTATGATTCAACAAATCTACAAAATAATGGTGGGTCTAGAGCGAGCGGAAACATTTTGTAGGGTTGCGATTTATTGTGGAGAGCTACGGCCCGCAACAGCCGGTGACCCTTTGCTTAAAATGGCTACAAAACTCAGGCCATTTATAAAAAGACCAAATGATAACGGGAAGTCACGACTTTTTTGTAAAAACGTGAATTAATGGCCTGAGAATTGAGATCTACGAGCAATGCTAAAGACCGAAATTCGGGATGTCGACTACATAATTATTTTGAATCTAATGTGTCTTCTATTGTGCCTTCGTAAAGAACTGCAGTGTTTTACAATATTTGCTATAGAGCAAATACATATAAAACAATAGTGTGCTAGGTATACTATAATTTTAATGTTAGGAAAAATATATCAATTACTTTGTGAAGAAAGCGAATGTTGATTTACTTTCAATTTTGTCTTGTTTCTCATTCATTGTAATGTTATTGTTTACCTAAGTAAGAAAAAACATAATATTTCATATTGTATGTTTATTTTATTTAAAGTAAAAAATTATATAAACATAGTCGCATACGTGCATCGTGAATTTTAGGGAAATGATCAGCAAAAAATAATAGACGATAGCATTATTATATCCATAATAAATCTAATGACACGATGCCGTCTATAAATATAATCGAAACAGGTAGAATTTGGAACTAATGACATCTTGCATCGTGGAAGGTCAGATGTCACCGATAATTGGTTAAGATATAATAGTCATTATTGTGGAAGAAATAAGGTTGTGTTTAACTTCTTACTCTTCTTGACGTTTGCTTTTTATACGTTTTCGCGGGGTTGAGGGGGCGGTGGATCTGGAGTTCTCGCTGAAAGGGTTGTGTGGGAACGGAGGGCACCTGCGTCTGCACATGGTGCTCGCCCAATGGTTTTTTGTGCATTTGCGCAGACAGATCAGTCTAATGCAGTTTTTTACCCATATGGCGTACAAAGTATCAAACATAACTTCATTTCGGGTTTGGTCTATGAAAGAATATTCATAGTCCTAGTTGGATAGTTTTTAAACATTTGTCGTTCAAGAAAATTGTCGTAAATCTCACCTGGATTTTCATAATTCGATTTCCAATACGCGATTGATTTTTTAAATAGCATGTACTGACATCTAATAATGGTTCATTAAAGACGATCAGAAAGAAAGGGGTGGTTGCGAACTGTCGATTGCAACTGTTTGCCATGGCATTATCGTGTCGACGGCTGAACTCATTACCGATGCTATGTTAACGTCATCGTTCGTAGAACCATTGAAGAAAGGTCTCTCGTACAGTTTATATTAGCTGGGGAAAACGGTCTATCGCTGTAAAGGTAAAACGGATTGCATTATTAAAGATCGATGGTCGTTACCTAGCGGACTGCCCCTATTTCTCGCCACTATTTATTCATTTTGCAACACATTGCCTGCCGGCCTTTTCACCCTCCTCGGCTCGCGTCGTCGGCTATGAATTGGTAATGAGCTCGCTCCGTTAAAGGCCGCAAATTCACGTAGCCGTGCCGTTGACGCGCTAACCAAAACACGAACACGCACGTCACCTCGAACCCTTTATCTGTTAAATCTTTTTGAGGAAGTAAATTCTTTCTGTTATTAAGTGAACTTTGAACATTTTAACTCTAATAAGTGACAACATACTTTTAGTAATTGTAATATGATACTGAAGTCATATTTTAATACAGATTTCAATTGTTACTTAGGTCTAAACTCTGTACAAATTATACGTTCTAGTATCTTTTTTCTCTGGCAATAAGAAGGACAGTAATCGTAGTTAGCTACTAATTTCAAACATTTCTTAAATTCATTTTTATTAAAGGGAAATTAAAAGCCGAATATTTTACTGCACGAAATAAAATGCTAATCAACACACGCCTCGGATGAAATAAAAATCCTTAACATAATTGTGAAGTATAAAAGGTAAATCGTGTTTTGTGCTCGTGTTAAGCGGATAGTAGTTTTTTGCATAAGCGGATAACCCTTCAGGCGCTACCTGCGAACGACAACGTGCATTGTATAGGGAACTGCGCTTGCGCAACTAGGTTGACTATGATAGCCAAACACTTTTACGGATATTTTATTTGCTTAAAAATATAAATAGAAATTGTAAGAGGACATACCTTTCTGAAGTTGATTACCTACTGTATAAAATGCTAGTTGAGGTTTCAAATTAGAATATTATAAAATAATTGTTTATACCTTATGTAGTTTCACTTGAAATTACCTAAACCCTTTCCAAAATGTTTAAGATAAATTGAATAAATACCTACTATTATTTAAAACTGTACAGTAACATGTTTCTCAACTTTTTCATCTTTGCAATTATTTTTTGTTGCAGGATCAGTCTTTTCTCACTGTTGGTTAATTCATTTATCTAAATAGATAAAAGTATTAATAAAACTGTGAGTACCTATTTATAAAGTAAAAATCGTTGTCATCCTACAAATTCTTTTATACTGCATAGGTATTATAAGGGAAATGAAAGGCAAAAACACACGTGAAAACACTTTTTTATCTAAGTGCAATATAGGTCAGGTGCATACTCAACCCTTTCGTAGCGTGGGAGTATTAATTTTTTGCCATTTATACAGTTTTTGCCATCCACGCACCTAGTATAGTATTGTGCAAGGTTTTTTCTAAATAAATTGTGTTTGCGATAATTTGTTCCCACAATTTTCAATGGGATCATGGAAGTGACGACAGTTATACAGATCATTCAATCCTGTTACCGTTATGAATGGCAAAAAATAACTTCTTATTTTTATTAAATTTTCTTTTTTGACAGTTTAGCGAAACTATCGTTAGTTGCTAATAAAATGCTTGTAATAAAATGGTTGTAAATAAGTTCTGTGTATAAAAACTTTGTGATCAGGAGAACTTCTTTTTATCTATCATACTATATAACACCAATACCAAAAGCAGTTAAACTGTTTAAACATCTTATTTTGATATGAATATTAAAATACTTTCCACTTTGACGTTTACGTAAACAGTAAACGGACTGCTTCAGTCAGGAAATTGTCTGACCAAACGATTTGGTCGTGACAAGCAAACAGACAGACAGATTAGATTCGCATTTATAATTTTTAGTCAAAAGAAACTAAAATAATCAAGAAAATAAATTCTAACTTATATCTACGTCTTTGTAGATAAAGTATAGTGTGTTTATAAAAACAGAGTTTTTGCGCATGTTAATTCAGGGGGTCGTGAGAATACCAGCGCGGCTGAAGCTTACGGGGGAGTTTTTATATGGTTCAACGACTTCACACAAATCGTTTTAAGAACAGCAAATTAGTTACAGATTCTACAGGAATTAGCCAATAATACCCTACCATTGAGACTTTTTTAAAATCGAAACAGCATTTCGATTGTTTGCTTTTAATTAAGCACACATGAACCTATTTGTTATAAGTACATACACACTTTGATTATAAATAAAGTCAGATCGAAAATGGCTGATTCAACTACCAATAAGTAGTTATTGTTCGCATCTATTCAGTTTCATATTGCAAGCAATTAGCATAAATTACTTACAAAAGACATTTATTTAACGAGCATCTAACAAAATTAAAAATCCTCGAATTCCCGACAAACCTCACATTAGGATTCCCTGTATCGTGAGTTCCATAGACAACATACACAGACAAAGGGCACCTAGACTAGAGCGATATTCAAATTCAGAATTAAAATTTCTTCCTCAGTGAGAATCGAACCAAGAACCATTGCACGGAAATCAAATAAATATTGACTGATTCTGATTAAGCTAAAAACCACGGTCAGCAGGTAGATGCTTTTGAAACTTATTTTATAGCGAAAACCTTTGTGTGCATTTTATTATTTTTTTGCGATTTTGAATGACATCAAAAATGTAATATCATTTGGTTAATCTTGTATCTAATGTTTGTTTGGTGACACAGCAAAACTCATGAGTTGATATCAATCGACTAAAAGCAAGGTGAGGATCACGTATTATTTTTCATTATAAGTGAAACTTTTCTTGTGATGCAGTTAGATATGATTTTAAACGCTGATGTAATTTACCTTAATATAACTTTCTGAAGAATTTAGATAATTACTGACAACGTAGAGTCCCGGTGCGGGAACTCTGTATCTCCTCTTATGTATTCTTCACTTATACATTAAATGTTATTGTTACCTACTCATTTAATTAGTACTTTACCTACTACTATTTAAACCACCAAACAGTTCTGCCTATATGTCCTAAGTTAGTACGTTTACTTAGGGTTAGTAGTCTGAATACATTTTACCTATGAACTTTAACTAAACAGAAGATGGAGCTAAAAAATCATTATAATTTCGTTTTCTCAAAAGAAACGGATGATTTATGTTTTGGGCCGTTTCTTCGACCCGGTGTCTTTCGTAGTACAGTTATTCTACGATACATCCCACGCTTTCGCACACTTTTCACGCAAAAAATGGAATTTTATAAGATCCCTCTACCTGCTCGTGTGGCTTGCAGATTTTGATATCTTTTGTGAACGGTTTTTTGCTTTAATTTGTGACAATTATACCGGTATATGACTTTTTACCTGCCGTTTTTTGTTCTAAATCCAGGATTTGACCTTTTTGCACGCAAGTTTGTTTTGGTGGAGATACCACGGGGGATTTGGATCCGAAAACTCGCCGAAAATCTTACGTAGAAATAACAAGATTTCTTACCGCATCGATTTTTTTATAAGCACATTGAAATAAGGATTACTATTTATTAGTTAAACATACCTAGGTTAAGGTTTAAATTGTATTGAGTACCAACCTATTAAACCTAAAGATAAGTAATTCGTTCCACAACAACTAAAAACGTATACGAATCTGATATTTTTACTTGAAAAGGAATTTAATATCTTAGATACTTTCTCCAGGTTTTAATCGATTAGAGACGACCTATTAAAAGAATAGACTTCAAAGGATATTCAGGTAGACTGATGATATTGCGTTTTATCAAATGGGTTGAGGGTTAAAAAACGCGCGCTCTCTCTGCATGTGCCATTTAAAAAGGAACTGAGTAAAAAACTTGGTTGGCAGGCAAAGAATGGCTGCGAGACCTCGGCAAGGGTTGGATAAAACGTATGCGAGATGCCAAAAAAATATAAAACGCTGCATATTATACTCATTCCGTAGTGACTTGGCTGTTGATCACGGTACATCGATCATTAAAAAAAAATCCCATTATTTTTCATAAAGTAATTATAATACTGATAATTTTTATTACATGTCACGATTTTGAGATTATAATGTTTTGCACTTTACGAAAAAAAAATATTGATTTTATCATTCTTCAAGGACCAATTCAAAACGATGCAATAACACACGACTGGAGTAGGTACAAATTGCAGCCAATCAGATTTTTTTCATTACGGAAACAAAGCGAAATACAGAAGGGTATTTTTTGCGCCGCTTTCACAACATGTGCAGTACACAATCAACTGTCTGACCCAGTTATACACTTCCTTTGCAATAGACGTTACGCGTTAATACAATATCCGCATACAATTTGGGATGAAGAAGCGTATTAAGAACCAAGGAGGAGATCTGTATTTCTTTAATACTTAGCATGAAATGAAATGATGAATATTAAATAATGGAATTTGACAAATTATAATTCATCAACCTATTGTTAAACACTGTTATCATTTATTTAACATGTAAAATATGATTCTTGTTTTGCAGTAACTGTTATCTTATCTTTTGTAATTATCATTCTTTTTTATAATTAATATTCTACTGACACAACAGTTTGTAATAAATTTCTCATTTCCTACTTTTACTTCCTTAAAAAAGTATAGTGTTATAATATTTTTTACATGCGCTTACTGATAAAGTGACAGCTAATTGAAAAACGCCCATGTGCAGTGTTTTTGCTCAGTGCGGCATCAGAGGGCTAATCTTACAACATCCCTCCAAACTTTTTATTCTACTGTCAAAGGGTTCCTTAAATTGCTTGCAAGAACATTACAATATGTGCTCCAGTAAGTAGCTGGGCTTAAATGATTTATCGTTTTGTGTTAAAGATATTTTTAGTCAACGGAATACCCTGTAAATTAGGGAGAACAAAGTACAAAATTTTATACCATGAAAAAAAATTATGAAATAAAATAAATAATTTTAATATTTGTGTGTACTTTACATAAACATAAATTGTTACTGGTTCTTTTTTGGATTAGTTTTTTTAACAGGGCGTCTTATTAGACTGCAATTTATTAGGTACCTACAATTCGTAACATAGAGTAATAATAAAGACTCTATTAAACATGTATTCATAGAGTCTATAATATGCTAAAGAAAACGATATATTTTGTCTGTATCTGTCTATAAGTTTATAAGTTTAATTTTAAACTTTAGTACTTATATCTAGTAGAGACATAATTTATTGCAGCAGTGCACAGAATAATTTATTCCTGCAACCTTCAGGGATCAATGTAAAGCAAACATATGTTTTTAAGCGTTCTAATTGAGACATTTTACATGAAGGGTTGGAGCTTTTGCTATAGGTACGTGGTTCGCCCTCGCCGTTGCTACCGGTTAATTCTGGCTCCACTTACGTAATTCTCGCAGAACAATTAGAAGGGGAGTTAGTTCTAAGCTTTGTTTTTACATTTCCGGTGTAACCGATATCATTTACAGCGAAATACTCGATTATTTTATTCTTAAACACAATGTAAAGAAGTAAGCATTCGATCGGCAGTACCAAGGCCACATGATCTACAGGAGATTCGACGTTGTAACAAATCGTCAGTACTAGGAGTGTATTATAAAAAACGTATGATAGAAGAGATACTAAGATCTGGCGACCAATAGCGGATGTTAAAACTATATATTACGTAGGTATTTACGTTACGATGTCCATTTAGTATATAAGATAAAGTGTGGTTGTGTGCGCCAATTTATTTGCGATAGTCACACATTCGCGCTCAGTCTGTCTAGACTTGTTCTCATTGGCTGGCGTCGCGGGAGGGATCCTCCTTCCTCTCGCGTATTCGATTCGCGAACCACTACATACGAAGTCTATAGCAAAAAGTATCCTGTTCTGCTTGTTACACGCTCTTATCACTCACGCACACTTGAATACATATACCGGTTTTAAAACGTTATGTATTATTTAATACGTTGAATACAACTTTGTGCTAACCATATTGTACATATTTATTAATATATCTACCTACATAATAATATATACAGTAACTGACTGATTGCTTATAAGACAACAGACGCAGTTGGGTTGAAATATGTCTGCGAATTTACATAGGTAATATCTCTGTGCTTTCATTTCAAAATACGACTCTGAATATACATTTTTCAAACATTATATACCTACTGTTGGTCTTAGTACTTAAAGATAAATGTCGCCATTATTTTGCATAACAAAAAGTTTCATTTGTGAGTGATGAATATTCCAAAGCAGCACACTTATAATGTGTAGTAGGAAATAATTATGCATTTGAAATTTTAAACAACTATTCACAACAGTTGACTGGAACACACATTGTTCGGTGGCACATTATTTCATTAATTAGGTAATCATTAGATATGTCGCAATATTTGGTCGTACAAACAAATGCATTAAACAATGGGTTATTAAAACTTAAACTTCAAAGATGTGTACGGAGTCCATAATAAAACTCGCTGATTAAAGGTCATAATTTTGTTAATAAACTAGCTATTTCTATTTTAACCCTCGACTCTGAGTCAAATGCACATTTAGCCTATTTTAAATCCTTAAATTATGCGTTATAATCAATCAAACATGTTTACAATAGCACGCGGCCTAACGGTTCTAATAAAAAGTAGTATTACAGTGTGAGAAAAGAATGAGTCGGTCAGTGCAAAACTGCCCAGTGGGCTAATGATCACCTAAACAAAACTGAATACAAAAAACCGACCTTTTGAACAGCAAACGAGGAACAAAGGTGTCGTTTTTGCACAAAGGCAAGCATATTAATTACCCTTCTCAAGAACACAACAAAGGAAGGGGTTTAATAAGCTTGTAGTATAAATAAAAGAGTCGTAAATCGGGGAACTGACCACTGCCGGTATTCACTGACCGCTGCGTATAAAGGTCTATGAAATGTGATGTGACAGTTCATATCATGAGAATTTTTATCTGATTATACAAAATTTATAAATAAACTTTGGTTTATTGTTCGCTTGTTAGAAGAACGTCAAATATTCATGTATTATACTTATTCAATTTAAATTAAGATTTTTTTCGATTCATTTTTAGTGATGGACATAGCCAATATTTTTTAGCTTTATAATTAAAAGTTAGCTTAAACTGATAACATAATAATAGTTGCTATTATAAGACACAAATAGTTTTTATCAAATTACCTTATTCCCTACTTTAAAAAAACATGATTGTCTTCTTAAAAAATAGGTATATAAAATAAAAAAGCAGTAACCAAATAAGTTTTACCTCTATTTCTAAAACTTTTTTCATTGAATTTGAGATTGAATGTCTTCGTTGAGGTCTGATTGCATACATTCGCATGGTCCGAGGGATAGGACTGGTCAAGCACGGGTCATAGGTGACGAACGGACTCTTACCATACACCTGGTTCATATCAAGGAGATGCCCCTTGTCTTAACCGACGCTTTTTATTTTACAGCGGATATAACCGTCACATTATTTTTTAAATTTCTCGATTTTGTGCTTATCCATTTTAAATTTTACTCTCAACGTAAATATGGAAGGAATATACCTAATCGTTCATAGTAAATTTCGTTTGATTTTTACAAATTCCTTTACTAAGTATTTCCTAAAAAAAATACTCATAACAAATTTTAAATAAAAAATAAAAGGTAACTAGGGTAACAAACACTATTCATATTCATAGGTATTCATATAGACAATACACTTTTTTTGTAGAAAAGTGCATTTACATTGTTCAAATTCTTAAAAAATACTGTATTAGAGATAAGTTAATAGAAAAATTCCGCATTCTTTGGTATGTCCGGTAATAGTTTTGCACAGGTGGGGTAGATAATAGTTTGGAAAGGATTCGCTATAGAAATATATTTTGCTAGCCGTTGGTCACCTATGGCCGCTGACCCCTTTGCCGTGACCTCATGGGACTGAGAACTTGAACTTAATCATGACATTGAATTTTGCATGGACTGGCTGAAATAATATCTTTACCATTGAGACTTTGAAGAGATAAATTAAAAATCCTTGACCGTCATTATTTTTTATTACTAGCCGTTTAATACCATGCTTTAATAAAACATATTGATTAATTGTTTTGTTTGTGTTTGTTAATTAAAAAAATACCTACTGAATAATTTATTCATACCTACAGATAATTTTCTTTTTAACAGACTTTATAAAAGAGGTTATCAATTCTACATGTACTAAGTAGATATTATGTATGTGAGCGTTTTAGTTATACCAACTGTCGTGTATGGCTATATTTTTTGAGGTTAAAAAAAACGTTATTTCTTACTTTTCAGTAAATTTTTGTGAAGTTAGTTTAGTTTTTAAAAATTATTATTTTATAACTTGAATTGCTTTCATTGATCACAAAATTTTTATAATAAGATTTTTACTTGTATCGTTTGATTTGCAACCCCTCAGACTGTCCGTCCGTTGCTCACCTCTGACCGCCTGACCGCTGACCTCATGGGATCGCCAACTTGTTCCAATCCTCGCCAAGTTGTTTTGGCATTGAACTTACTCTTTCGCGTCCTTAAAAATATATTCAAATATTCAGATAATTCAACTGCCTTGTGAAAAACTTTTTAGCATCGAATGAATTTTTTTTTTAAATCATAAACGAACAAAACAATCGATTTTCTGTATAAAATGTTTTGATTTGCAAGCCAAATCTAGTATTGTTTGATGTCTCGATGCAACTAGATGAAGCAATCTTTAGCTGCATGTCCTTTAGAAATAGTCGTTGCGAAAGGGTGCATCGGCTAGCCGTTGGTCACCTGTGACCCTTTGATACAATTCATCTATTTGCATAACAGTACCTAACAAGTACAAGATCCAATACATTCCAATAGAACATTTTCATAAAAAAACGAATAGAAGAAATTATGGATTTATCTTCGTTCTTTTGTTGAAGAATTCAGGTTTTGAGATTTGCCTATTGTAAGCTTTAACGTACAGATAAGTTAGTGGTGGTTGTTTATCCTATTTTAATTGTGTATGTTTACAGAATTTTATATATTGTAGGTATATGAATAAATATATCTAATTTAGATATGGCCTGCTTAAAAATTCCTTCATATTCTACCCATACCTATTTTAAAGTTTTTATTACAATTTAGTTTAAGAAGAAAATAAAACGTAAAATTTGGCCCTAAATACCAACTACTTGTTGCTACACGACCATACATTTATTTGCAATTTTCTACGCAAATTTAGTACCATAAATGCATATTTAAATGTTAATCGAATCTTTCAGCAATTTAAAACAATGGGGTTCAATGATCGACATTAATTGACTGCTTACTTTGATATCCGTTTACAAACAGGTTTATATCCCTTGTAATTAAAATGTACCTATATCAAACAAAGTTATGATTTTTTAATCACGTGACTTAATAAATTACCTAATTATGATTATGATACTCTATGCTAAGCAAGTATGCAAAAGGAAGGAAATCTAGGCCCACAGCTATTGACTAATACGAGTATAAACATTATTACTACTAGTAGGTAGTCAGTTTAAATGCAGTTTAATATATATTTTCTTCATTTGCCCTACTTTATATGCATAGAAGTGCAAGTGGCATGAACTGTGCTTTATAGTAGTTGTTAATATTTTTGTTGATTACAATGTATCTGCAGTCCTATTGTACCTACTTCTATTTATTTTGTCGTTTACTTTTTTGCTCTCATGAGAATCCGTGAATCAATCAAGGGTTAACAAAAGAGTTAAAAGTTTTTCTAATTTCCAATCTACAAAGTGGCACAATAATCTACTCTGCAACATTTTTTGAGAATGTCCCAGCATTCATATTTACAAGTCTTATATTAGGTACGTAATTAAGTCGTTAATAGATTCAATCCACATTTTATTTTTATAAGCATACGATGGAATAAAAATATAATTTAGACTATGAATAGAATTAACGACTGTAACCTTAGCTTGATCAATTAATCCGGGAAGAGGTGGAAGAGACAACATGCCTGAAATAAATGGAGTTGGTGCAGGTCTTGATGCACCCGGAACTACACTATTTACTCTTTTTATTGGTGTTTTATTGGGCACCCCTTTATTGATAGACCTACTAAGATGTAGAAATACCACAATACATTCGTCTTAAAAATTGATGCGATCAAAGTAGGTACAATGATAACGAAATATAAAATGATAATCAAACATATATAGTAACTATCTAGGTACTTTTTTGTTATTAATAATTTGAGTGATTCTGTAACATATTTAAAAATATGACTGGCCTTAACATTTATTATACTATTGTCTTTAGACAAAATTGAATTTTATAAACAAAAAATATTCCTATAGAAAAAATATAGAGTTGCAATGTTAAGTAATTGTCCTGCAAATAGAGTTAAGGTGCAAAGTCTATAATAGTTAATATTAATAATAATGTAAGCACCTACATATTAAAGCATTGATTTTAAACATTCGTAGAGCTAGAGTTACCTATACGAGTAGTTATAACATCTAATGGTGTCACCACGATGACTGACAATGTAAATTGTAATGGTGGTTTTAATTATAAGTCGTCTAGGGATATTTGTTGACGGGCTGCCCGCTACTGCGGAATAATGAATGCGAAAATTGTGACTACGAGCTATTGACGAGTTATGAAATTGCGGGGCTGCTTCGTTAAATATGGCTTATTGCGGTTAAAATAGGGATTCTATAAAATATTTGTTTGTGTTGCATTTAAAATTTGATCAAGAATATTTTGAGGCGGCAAAAATAAAGAATATTACTAATTTAACAACTCTTAAACTTGTCTTAAGTTTACTGAGTGTTTTTGGGTTTTAGTTATTTGTTGTGTTTTAGTACTTGCTTACACTAAATCAATTTCTGATACAAAATATTCTGTTTTGTTTAGTCCTGTATATGTCATGTCTTCAAGATTCTCAAGTCTACGTCTCCTTAGCGTATGTATTTTTATAGTATTTACCGGCGAGTAATAATAAGCTGCATCGTGCACATGTGTATGCGCACAGCTCGCCCTCACGTGGGAAATAGGAAGCACCGATCTTTTATTTGGATCTGTAATTAAGGAAACCTCTGCTGTAATTACAGGGGTGATTGCTAAATATAATCGACCTACCATAAATCAATTCCTTACTTTCAATTCAACTTGAGGTTAATTTTTCTAAAACCTTCCCAAACCATCGTCATCTTTTATACTCGATGTTATAATTAAAAATTTTGATTATTGATACAAACACCTTTTTGAATACACCTAATGATTGATCTGTATCGATGGACAATCGTCAGTATAATACATTTTTATTCCTTAACACAACGTAGTATATTCCACATTTCGCGTATTGTCTTTTTACAAATAGTAAGCGCTTATCGTTGCTTACTATTTGCTAACGCGACAGCAGTGCTGGGTAAATATTGTATTCTGTTCAATTAGCCATTTGGCCATTTAGAGGGCAATTTGCATAGCAAGATAGTACTATCGCTGCTCCATAAACACAAATTGGACATTGTTGTCCTAGGTTTGAGCGAAGTCAATGTTTGCTTATTAATTGATTTACGAGAATAATTTACAATCATATTCTCATTAGGAAATACCATATTTAGTGCAATTTGTTGTTGCTAGGAACTTATTTTGTGACAGTCAATTAGTGGTTCAAAAATTCTACACTTAGTTAAAGATTCCATGTACCTAAGTTACGGATATCTCTACGAATTGCTTTTTGATTTGCATATCTTGGGATTCTGTATGTAATGTATGTAGAACTTCGCTAGTTTTTAAGCAAATTTTTGGTTCTAGGAGTCACCCATCCACTCTCCGATCGCCCCATTACTTAACTTCAACAATTAATACTTGGGATTGTCGTAAACCGCCGGCTTTAAGCGTTACCTTCTTATTTGCTGCTTACTATTTATTAGTAGATATACCTATAATATCTAGATCACTATGAATAATGTAGTATGATATAAAATTTGTCATTGAGTTAAATTTACATAGGTTGTATTTTATGTATGTAGATATTGTTTACCCAAATGGGAAGTAAGTATCACGCATATTTTATCAATTTGCAAGGTAACTTGTTTTGTACGTGGTATTTTTACTATTTGTTTGAGTTTCTTCAGCATTATTAACAAAATAAAAACCTAAATAAAATATAAACACATATTATGCATAAAATTTAGCTTTTTGCACTTCTCTCTCTTTACACATTCTACCTTTAATTTGAACTATACAAAATCTCAAACATAATGTTTCTGCTTCAGTGTTATAAAAGAGTCCAAATTGAACCCTTCACGTATTATTTTCATTTAAATAAATATTGTATAAATGTGTAAAGCTTTCAGGTTTTGCAACGTATCCAACTTTCTATAAATATGGACACAAATACATATAGATACCTATATGTGATACATAGCTTCTTCACATAGGTAAGCATCGCACTACCTACATGAAGCCTCTTTCACAAAATTTATAAATATGTGTATTACGCAATAACTTTATTGAACGTGAAATAAAATCTATAGAACAAACAGCTAGGTACCTATAAAGGTGGCTCGTGCCTCGTTACTTGTTACATATTAGCATTACCTATTTGCTAGTATTCGTATTAGCATTATTTGCTAAACTACTACCTAATACATATTAATATGCCTCTATAATTAACCATTTATTTGTTTTTCATGGTAGTTATTTCCATTTGCGCTAACAAAATTTATAGTCGTCAAGACTATCGACGCTTCCGGAAATCGCTTCCAGAATGAGAATTTGTTGACAATATTTTATTGGTAATAAGAAATTAGTGTTGCTGTTGTTTATAGAATGGGAATCTAAATTCAGGAAGCGAGATGTGACGCGGCGCGTCCGCCGGCCGCGGGCCGCGCCGCGCCAACACGCCGACTGTTGAGGCAGGCCAGACCACACTCGTCACGATTGTATAGTCAGCATACTCATATTATTATATCAAAAATATATTCAGCATAGTCATATTAAAGTAACAATATTATATAGGTACCTACTTCTATTATATTACTGCTACAATTACTAAGTTAGCTCTTGATTATCCTGCGAAGAACGCCAGTACAAAACTGTGACCAAAAGTTTCGTGGGTTAATTTTAATGCATTAATGCCATATTGATACACACACTCGTACTTCAGATAAAAAATATCAAAAGTTTCAGGTACTTTACCCAGTAGTGGCTTCCGTCCGTAAAAAGTCCGTACCTAATGCAACGTAGGTAGGTACTGATTCGTATTAATGACCTAGTAGAGCCTTTGTACGATTCTCCTGAGATGAATTAGTGTAGATACATTACATTGAAATATACTGTTGTAATTGTCTCATGCTTCACGTTCAAAGATTTTCTGTCAGCAATACTTAATCTCTTTTAAAACCTTCAAATGTTTGAAGTAATATGGATATGGATTATTCTTTTATTAACTGCCAAATAAATACATAATATAATTTATAACTAAGTAAGATTTAACTCAGTTTGTAAGTTCATTTTACAAAAAAACACCTAAACTAAAACCTTTTCTGCTGACGCTACCTCAAGCCGTGTCTGGTATATAAATACTATGTAACCATTGTATATAGCGAAGTAACGGGAAGCGATGCGCTTGCGTCTCGTCCACTGTCGATGCATTTAATACTGTTACTAAATATTTAATGATAGGTTCGCGTCGTACAGTTTTTTGTATGAAGTGATGATTATGATTGTAATTTACAGTTTAAATGTAGGTAGGTATTATCTTAACACGAGGCTATATTATGATGGTTGTAACATCACGCAACTTCGCAAATATGAGGAATTACGAGTAGGTACTAACCCTCTCATGCTGTTATGTTCGTACAATTCTTTGCCTTATATTGTACGAAGAATTGGAGAAAATGCAAATAAAAATAATTATACTATTTCGATCCTTACACTTAATGAGAAATTAAACATCGACTCAGTATTATTTCTACATTAAACTGCCTAGTCATTCCAGCTTTGATCTTAATATTTTTTTTTTATTCCCCAAGATTGTTGTAATATTGTTGGTGTGAATATGAATGAACTATAAGAAAATGTTCATTTTACGAATAGATACGTCCAAATTTACGAATTAGATAAAGTTTTAATACCTCGATAAGTACTTGTGAAATGTTATTAGAAACGCGAGTAATTTACAACTCTTAAAATATTCTTTTAAAAGCATGTAAATAAAGGCGATAGTGTGACTAAACTACAATCTGGTTCGTTTGGTCGGGAGTGTCGGGACATTGGGTAGCTAGTTTCGGCATGGCCGTGGGGGGAAGGACCAAGGTGCGGGGGGGAGAGGCGTCAAAAGTGCAATGTCCTCGCCAACATCGTCAGATGCCTTCCCGACTCTTCCATCCGATTATCTACTCGACGAATTTTATACAACGTATTCTTGACTTGCTACGGCCGAGTAAAATATTTTGAGCTTGAAGGGTGTCGATCAAATTAAATTTTATAGACTTCTTAACTATAGATGTCGCTATTGTCTTATTCTGGAATCATATTTTGTATGTAGGTACCATACTTTCAAATAATAAGGTAGGTACCTACCTATACTTATTTAGGAGCTGATTTTCTTATTTAAAGCAATAAAGATGTAATAACTACTTACAATTTTCGTTTGATAAGGTGCAGTTGTACAATTTCTAGGCCACGTTAAGTAAATTAATGACTAACAAAGGATTGTTACATAGTGGCGAGCGATACATAGATCAACAGATCCTTTTGTCTAGACCACTGTCTGACATCTTGCCATACTTTGCTATAACAGAAACATACATAGGTGAATACATCATACATAACGTATTAAGCGCTACTCGTCCGTAATTACAAGCATTTGGGTATGGTCTCCCCTACTGTCGGTGTCGATGACCAAGCCAAGGGAAGCTGAAGCCATAAAAATTACCGCCAACCAGGGCGAGGGTGAAACCTGCTATTTTATTGGAGCTCAGCAAAATGTACACATTCTGAGTTATTCATAACAAAAAGCTTACATTATCTAACAAAAATTAGTAAAGAGTAAGATGCTTTAACGTAGTAGATTACGCTAATGTGCAAATTCTAAGCTAACAAAGTTTTTAGTGTAACAAAATTCGACTAAAACAAAAGACAAACCACAATTACATAACTACCAAAGTATCATAAGAAAAGAAAGTTTTTCATCATAAGACAAATGCCACTGAATATACGAATAGAGAATATTCTACTTTATGCTGAACTCTTCTTAAGATATTTTAGAAGATAAAGAGAAACTTATAATGCGCAAAACATAATTGAATTATTATTGCTTAATCGATTAGCTATTATAGAAAATCTTAATGCAAATTTAATGTCATTTAGGGCTCTTATAAAAATTCTTAAATACTGCCTCTTAATTATCAAATCAATTTAATATTAGACTATAAAATAACTGTAATATTTGTATTTACTTAATAGTTCGCATGATAATTTGGCTATAGAACGTAAAGATAATGTGGAATTTCATTATTCGCCAAAGCATGATTTTTTAAATCCAATTGGCACTGTCATTTTGGTTTGTAAAATAAACTCAAATTATCCTTATCGCAAATTTCGTGAACCTTAATGGACAACGTGCTCTTTGCTTATCTTGCGACGTATAATTGAGTATTCGCAATTAAGAATCGATTAACTGTAGAAAGAGTCACGAATCACGATAGACATGGCGACCAAACAATGTTATTCGATGCTACCTGTCGGTAATTTGGTAAATTGCTGGTATGGATTGACTAGATTAGTATTTAGAATGTATTCCCTGATAATATCGTTCATTTAAAGCTTATTCTAGAAAAACTAACTAAAGAATAAACTTAGTGTGGGTGCATAAATCATTTCAAACATTTGCAGTATGACTTGTTGGTAACCCTACTTATGAGAAGGTGACTTGAGAATTTTGACGTTGAAATACATAATTATTATGTAATAGACGACGATGATAGGACAGTACATTTCCAAAGTCCCAGTAACCGAGATCTGTCGTACGTGAATATGGAGGCGACAGTGCGCCAGCGCGGGCCGAGGCGGGCAGGGCGCTGAAGTCTTGACCTTGGGGCAGGATCGAGCAGTGTGCGCGGTCCCTGACCTGACTATTTCGAGTGGCAAGTGCAGTGAGCCGCGCTGCATGCAATGTGCATACCGAAATAGCCGCTTGTTCGACGCCCCGCCCGCGCCCACGCCTGCCGCCTCTCCCTCAGGATATCTTCCTACACTCACTTGTCTCAATTCCACATACGCCTTTCTAACTGTACTTCGAGCTTCTCGAATGTTCTTCGGTGAGAATGTTCTGGATTTTCCTTTATCTTTTATGTCATGCCGGTTTTACATTTGGTCAAATATTCTCGGTGGACTGCTTTTGATCGAACGTCTCTTTATATTTATACTACTGTTAGAGATCTTTGTCTTCGATTCTGATACGATTTAACTTTGAACAACTTCAATACAATTTGCCAATATTGAAACAATGATAAAACTGTGGTGTGGGAAATTATATTTTTCAAGCAATAGTGTTAGGTCTAAGTAGTGGGTATAAAAACTTTTTTTAAATAATGGCACGAAAATAGTTGGATAATGTGTTCAATCGTTTTTAAGAGAAAGAGTTTTTACTTTTCCCAGATTCAAAGATTACCTTACCGCATCGAACATCACACTCGTCAAAATTAAATATATTTGATGAAATTAAAAAAATAAATGATTCACTACAGTAGTTTGGCTTTTGTACCTTCGTTTCAATGCATAAGAAATTCGATTTACGGGAATAAGCTGCCCATAACAAGTAATAACCCTATCTTAAACCTACCAAGAACCGGTAGAGACAAACTAACACTTTTTTATTCGTTGATATTACAAAAAGACACCTAAGGCGCTTAACAAAGTATTGGAGATAATGTCTGGTTGATAGTATAATGTACGGTTAGGAAAATGGTGAGAGCGGCCAGTGTTTGATGGACGAGGGAAAGGGTCACCTCAAGGCTGCAGCGATGCACTTTCACGAGAAATGCTACTCCGACATTAGAATTTAGTTGCATATAGATATTTTTAGAGGTACTTACGATATGCTAATGCGACTACAATACCTCCAAATTGTAAGAGGCGATGAAGTTCAGATCTATACATACTTGATGCTTCTACGCATAATTTATATGCAGTTAACAGTAACATAAATTGTGATGTATGTTCATCTTAACTTATATTATGTTATGTTAACTTAATATTGTTATGTACACTTGGCATACCTACAAGTTGGTGGTACCCATAATATTGTAAAAAAAATTGTAGGTAGAGCGGTAGAGCCATTATTTTGCTAAAATACACTATACTTGTGCAATTTTTAATGATATTGTACAGGGCCAGCTTAAATTTGGCACAGGTAAATATTTAAATTTAAGCGTTGAAATAAACGTTTTCTTTCTTTCTTTCTAATTTTCTATGATATTTTTTCAGAAAACTACGGTTTGAGTCATTTAATATGCAGAGTGCGATATTCAAATCATGATTTGTTTGTTATTGATAGGAACTCTACATTTATTTCGTCTAACGTGCCGGAGGTTATGGAGATCCGGTTTAATTGTAATCTTTTTTTTAATAATAAAATGCATAACAACAGGGATATGATTTTATTAATAAACAAGCTAATTACAGTTCCAATTTTTATTGGTTCAGACGAAGTATTTAAATAGCGAAATTATAACAGCAAATGAGTAGTTATAAGACTATCTCACAACTTTATCTTGCCTTCCTTTTTATAATCACCTAATCATACACAATCTTATAGAGTAACATACTCGTTTATAAACTGTGCGTTTGTCGCTACGGTTTCCAAACGCATTGAAGAAATGGATGTGTTATCAGATAGTTGCGTTACTTATTGTAACTCATTCCTGGTAGATGCGACAATCAGCCCTCCTTTACGCACACATGCACAGTTTAACGTCATTGTATTACAGAGTGCGTGTATGTGTAACTAATCTATTGCGCCCGCGCCGCGCTCAAGGTCACTGGCCAGCGGTGACGCGGCCTATCGACCAAATTTTATTTTTAAAGTCTCTGTGTCGCCCGTTTTGATGGTGATTTTTACATTGTCGCCTTTCTATTATTAATGTCGTGCAGGTATTGGTTTCAATTTAGTTAAGAAAACCATCGAAAAATATCAAGAATTTAATTGACATTGTCTTAGTAAACATCCTTTTTATTAAGATTTCACTATAATATAGGTAATTATTAAAAAAGAAGATATTAGGTACAACAACCATACCATTGTTTAATTGAAGGCAAAGACATCATATATGCAAAATTATAATTGCATATAATTTTCCTCAATAACGCAAACATTTCTCAATAATTAATAGGTGCGTTATCAAAACAAACGAATCACGTTCCTGCAATCATGCGATATTCAAAGATGCTTATCTGAATTTGCGATTGTATTCTGCTAATGCTCTCATTGCGCAAGTAAGAAATGCGTAGTATAGCGTCAATTACGACAGGATGCGTCAACGTGATATTCTCTGGGAAGAAAAGGAGCATAGGTTGAGTGGGGGGCGAGGTACGAGGGTGGACTTGGACGCGACGGGTTCTGCCGAATGACTTTGTAGCGTCCGGGAGCGCGGCCAACGACCTGCCCAATCTCCGCTGCATTAGCATAGCGAGCAATATTTGTGTCTACTCTGTGCGCCTGTGTGTCTTCAGCTTAATGTGGGTGTTGCGCCCGCGTCTCGCCCGCCGACGAGCCCTTCTAGCAAAGCTGGGACGTGGACCAAGGCATTTTTCAATTTGTCAAATAGATACATTATAGCGTCTACTAAAGACGCCTGCAACTCCAGCAGATTTCAGTCACGAATTTAAATTAACTCTTGGTCTATTGTAATGGATGGCAAATTGTTGCAACTAGTTGTATTTAATACCTTAAATAGGTCAAAAACGGATTTTGTTTTCAAGGATAGAAATTAACCACAATTACCTAAAGGTACTACACAGACTATGTTTGATAAACTTTGAATCGCCAAATTGGTTAACTTAAATAATTTTACATTGTATACCAGATTATAGCTTATCGATAATGTTAACGACACATAATGCAACATTTCTTGCATACAATTACACATGATATACACATACTTTTTCTCGGAATGCAACTGCTTATTGAAAGTTACCAATCTATTCACATAATCGCTGTCGTCTATTTGACGCACACACCGCCAAATCATATGCATATTGTTTGTCATAAATGTGACGTCAGTGTGTGCGTGCGCGGGAGCGCGGAATGCGGCGACGTTGATACCAATTTTTTGTGTGTGCACCACACTTGATAAAAAGATCAAGTTCAAAGGGGCAACTGTCTTCTTAGTAGATATTATCTTTCAAACCAAACATATATAACAGCTTCACATCGAGAAGAAGATGAATTACCTACGCAATTTGTTTATAAAGATAAAGATTAAAATGTAGTTTCAGAAACTTTGCATTTTTCAATAAATGGGTATTATTAACACTTATTGAATAAATAATAATACATGCCATCTGCATTTAGTACATAGACCTTAATTTGGTTTAAAATAAAATGTAGGTATATAAAAAAATACTGGATGGTGCATCTAATGTCCGAGAGTAGAGACTCGGTATCTATTTATTCATTTATGTTATGGGTTAAATACTGAGTTTATTGATACAAAAAAATTGCACCGTATTGCATATAAGAGGTGTGTATGTAGTTCGCATCGTACCACATCGCAACATTGCGTACAATATAATTTTGGAAACCGTAAATATAGGTACCTACCACTCAGATAACCAGTTATTACTCAGTCGATTAACCCATAATGACAGACGCCACATAAATCACTGTTAATGATCTGCGAGGTAAATATAATAAAACAAAGACTGCGTGCGAAACAATTTAATACTTTATTACTCAGCGAATTTAAACAAAGGTTTGCAATAATCTGTTTAGCACGCACATAATTGAATGCGGTAGCACGAGCCATTATTTACAAATTGCATTTGACGACTTATTGCAAAAAATTGTAACTATTTGCATACAGCGATTCTGAATGGTCCATCCTATCGTTCGAGCTTACTCACCCTTCAATACGACCAGTCTTCGCAACAATGGATCCTTTTCGTACCTGCGAAGTTTTTTTTTTCACTCGTACTTTTGACACTCATAAAACTAGTCATTGCGTAATTTTCTGCATTGTATAAACCCTTTCCGTTTGTTTTTATTATCTGCCTCTATACAAACCATAAGGATCGCTTGTCGGTGCTTTTGCGGAGTTGTGCAATTTGAGTTAAGTTGTAAAATAATAAAAATTGCGCTATTCTTTACAGAAAAAGTAATGTTGTAGGAAAGGGTTTAATGTTGCGGACAAGAGTTTCTCTTTTATTTAGTGATCGGATGGCATTTACGCTTTATAACGGCAGTTTTGGTACGCTATTTCTTATACATTATTGTTGAGAAATGCAAAGAAAGTAGGAGTACTTATCTTTTAAAACTTTGGTTACAGATGAGGGAAAATTTTTGAAATATTCATGGAAAGAAACATTACGACTCATCACAAGATGTGGTTAGGCTTAAACCGGAGAACGTGTCTGAAGCTGACATAACTGATTTCAAATAATATGTAGGCACCTTATTTGCTCAAAGGCAAGGGTAAATATGTGTTTAGATAGGTAGGTAACGTAACAATAAAGTATACTGTTGTTGTTGGTAGCTACTAGTGCTTTGGTTAAACTGTGGTCTGGCCATAAGCATACATGCTACACAATCGATACATAGCTAGGTAGTACGAGCATATAATTGGAATTGAAATTAAATCTTAATTTGGTGTTATGGTGTTCTGATTTCCTCTGTCTTCCTACATTACAATGAAAATCTGTAAGTTGAATAGACTTTTTAAGTCTAAACAAACACACAGATATCGACTCAATAGGAATTTGTCCCTGTAACGTATTAGGTATAAGTAGACGAACATAAAAATTACATAACCACGGAAATGTATTACTTTAATAATACGAATATTGTAATGTACCTAACATTAATTTTTTTAAGAATTTATGTTAATATTAATTTACGTTTTTGAAGAAATCCAATAAAAATGCAATATTTATAATGATTTTCGCATTTCTTAGGAACCCGACTCTACTAAATATTCACGTATCTACTTACCATTTTTTATACACCATAAATTAATTATTTGTATAGATACCTAAAACTAGCAATTAATATTGTAAATATATCTAGGTAGGTAGGTACATAATCGGTTGAGAAATATTATTTATATTTAGCGATATAATTTAATTTAATGCATAGGTAAAGTGTAAGTATGTATTACCCATAAGTAACCCTTCAATTGTATGTAAAATTCTTTCTTTTAAATCTTAATTTGAAAGTGTTAGTTTAAACCCTTGCTTGTTATTGTTAGCATGAGGATGTTTTCACAAAAAACTTAACTGTTTTTAAGGAATGAAACTTTCTAACAATGACCCTTGTTATCTGCAATGGCGCTTATGTAAAAGGTGCCGCAATTTTATATCAGCCTTTCCAAAAGAGCCGCATTTACGAGGTTTCGGCCCTTTCTCCGACCACCCGTTAGATTTGCACAACCTTTTGCAGTTCTTATCACTGCCTCTACGTAACGGTTTAAAAACCTTTCAAACGCATCTTATCTTTACACGTAAAGAATTTAAAAAACCTAAATTCGAATAACACAAACAATGACGCACATTTGAAAAACATTTTGTTAATTTATCAGTTGCGTTTTGCATATCTTTAACCTTTACCGTGCAAAGGTTTCAGTTTTAAGAATTTGATTATGTATTTTGTTTATTGCACAATGCTAGCTGCTATGCAAGGTATATTTCTACTTATTTCATTATTTTAAAATAACTCAGAAAAGTTCTAGGTACCAATGTTCATATAACCTTCCATTACCTACGCATGTTTCACTCAGGTTTTGGTACGATTAGAGGCAATAATATCGATTGTGACCTATTAAATGAGGCTCACGAAAAATGATAGTTTGTTGTCGTCCATCAACTACGTACATTATGTACAAATCGCCTTAGTCCATTACTCGAACCACGGCAATTTGAGTAAAGTATAGAAAAACATTTTTACTGTTTGACATGGCCGAGGCAAATGACAAAAGTCAATCTACACATCAATCGCCAAACATTGGAAATTCGGGAAGTGGCACGCGACTACTCAATAATGTACGAAATATCGATGTGGGCCATCGCCTCCACCGTGGCATGCGTGGACGTCGAGACATCCCTGGCCAAATGTTGTTTTAAGCCGGTACCTAAAACTCATTATATAGGTATCTGCCTCCATATAACACACGGTATAATTTTTCCTTTTCGCTTTGTCCAAGGCTTAGTGTTAATTAATGCCCACATGAAAATATTATCAGATGTCATTTTGCAATCAGTAACGGTCAGGTCAAAATCTATCCGGGGATGATAAAAAGGAAGGTAGGGAATTAGGAAATCTATTTCATAACTAGATGCACTGATAGGCACTAATGCATTTTTCAATCTGATCAATCGCTTTAAAGGTAGACAATGTGTTCCGTTGAAGAACCTTAAATCTCCATTTAATTAGAAAAAATATTAGATCCGAATATACCACTCGGAGCTCTTATCATGAAATGCGTACCTGACTGAAACATTACTAGCTCATTCATTTCAAAGGAATTTAATCAAGTTATTCTAGCAACTAACGGAAAATGGCAAAATGTTTCGTAACCCTTAATCTACCTAGTTCAAAATATGTGTTCAATCAGTAGGCAATGTTTTCCTTACCTGGTTTAGTTGCGTCATGCTTGAACATTATTTATATAGTTCAAAGGCTGTGCGTCCATCGATACATGATGTTAACTTTGGTGACAGGAGGAGACCGACTATAACTAGTGGTGTGGAAGGGGGAAGGGGGTTGCCAAATGACATGTACCTATCAATTATTCACACAAATTTTCCTGCCACATTTGCGTGTAGAAGACAAATAGATGTCGCTTAAAGCGTTGAGGTCGACATGTTTCTCTATAATTAAGTACGAATGCTACAAGTTCGTCTAATCAATTCAGTACTCTGTCTAGCGACCTGATTCTAAAGGGCAGTTCAATTGAAAATTAATGTTATCGAGCTAGCACTGGACAAGGAAAATTATTAAGTCGCAATTATGTTATCTGAAAATTATTATAACTAGTCATTCGTATTGTAATTTTTATCAATAGCTAATTCACACATTTAGGTACATTGTTGTTAAAAGGTTTCAACTGAACTTTTACAAATGAAAACCCTTTCGAATATGTCAGGTGCATTTTGCAGATTCAGAATTTCAATGCATCAATGTACCAATAGTACCTACCGTACCTACCTGTTAATTATATTGGATATATGATGTTTTTACGTATATTGACGTACACAGTAGATAGTTAAGTATTTTCTGCGTACCTGTCTTAGGACGACCTATTGAAATTTTCGTTTTGGTAATTATTTAAAAGCAATTCGATGGGGTGGTGGCGTGGTTGGCGGACCCCATGTATCAAATATTCATGACGCTTATTTTGGTCACGAGGACGAACAACTGACACTCGCTATAGATTCTCAAACGAATGCGTAAAAAGGATTCAATTATACACAGATAATTAAAATTCTGAAATGTACCTACTCAGAAAACATTTTGTAGAGTTACAAAGTATTAATTTTTTGGTCTGTAAAAAAATATATCTAAAAAGTTAATTTATTTTCATTAATCCAGTCGATATTGAAATGTATAGATATTCTTAAAATTTTCGTAACGTTATGATCGTATTAGGTATAATAAGATGTTCTTATTTACTTTAAAAATGATAATTTTATTGATTGTCATAACATTCAAAAGAAACATGTATTAGCGCTGAAGCCTTGGCCTCAAAACCTCCAAGTAACCTCGACAACCCGTAACTCGTGTCGTCTAACAATCTGTTTAAGACACAAATATCGCGATAAGGTTAAAAACCTCAATACATTGATAGTTCCTATTCGTAAAGATATCTTTAAATTAAATACATACGTCCATATCCGCATGTTTCTGTAAACTAAACAAACATATTGCGTATTACTGACAAACAACACCTTCAACTGCGCAAAAACAAGAAGATAAAACATACAGTTTAATTCCTTCCGTCTTCAGATCTATCGCCAACATGATAATAAAATGTAGCGCAAAAAACTGTAGGTATTGGTTTGTTGTACCAGGCGCGCAGTACGACGTTGTATTTCAAGAAGTTTGCGGATCGCGGATATACATTATGTATCGTGGATTGGATACGCCCCTCGCGACGTTGCCAAAATGATTCATTCACTTATCATACATAGTATATAACATAGCGGTATCTATATACAACGTTGTCTGTATTCTATATAGACTAAACAAGATAAACATACTCGCACACTCATATCTATCACACGTACACACATAATAACCAAACTATTCCATAATTTTATTGCACGTTAATGCAGTAAAATGTTTGCAGTCTAAGCGTGCTATTTTAAGTTTTATTCTTGGGTGCTAGTGAGGTGGAATTAATTAAAATTAATAGTACCAAGATAGGTAAATAGGTATCCAGGTAACCGACTGGTATTGGCTAGGCGACCCTGGAAATCTTGTATCTATAATATTTTTTTCGATACTTATTTAAATTTTTTTACAGACTACCTAATAGCAAGACAACTGGTTCACTATTACGTAACTTTTCCATTTTCGTTGAGGTAATTGCTTTATGAAATGAATCCGTCATTATTTGTATACTTTATTATAGGTAGGTATTACCTATTTAGATATTAAAACAAAAACATTTTACTCAAGCGTTTAACATTTTATTCCGAAGCAAAAAACTTGAATAAACAGTTTCTTTTATATACTAAGGTAGGTATCGTCATCTTAATACCTACAGTCATTATCAGCGTACCGAAATAAAACCGCGATAAATATACCTACCTAATACAAAACCAGTCTGCCATATCGCGAACATACCTAGCAGGTTTTTGCCAGTACAAAAACGACCTCCTTGACATTCATGTTCTCCTAGTACAAATGTGCGAATTTTTCGTAGTTCAACAGTCTCTCTCAATACAAAAAAAAATCTTTTTCTTGCGCACGCGTCGTTTGGAGAGTTCTCATTGTTGTGTCATCATTACAACGACTGCACAATAAAAGTAGATGATGCACTATTTACACGACCATGCAATTCTTTGTAGGTCGGGGATACCCTCGTCTAGTGAGATGTTGCTGTGCGAATTCTCTCACTACTGAGATCAATGACCGAGATATTGCTTTGTGTGCGTGAGCTAATATAATGGAAACACCGTGTTTTTTCTTGACTTTATTAGCTCCTAGTACATTTAGGCAGAACCAGTATTGTATGAGTGCTGTTGATTTGTTAAGGAAGTTAGCTAACAAATTGCGTAGTCGAATTATGTGTTGTGTTGTTAAAGTGGACAGTTTGTTATCGCCTTAATAAAAGTGTCCGTCGTTATCAGACGAACGCACTTTATCTGCGCGTACGCATCGTGCGTGCGCATTGCATTTTGCGCGATACGCACTCCGGCGCAGCGCACGTTCTTTCTAATGTTGCATAGTAGACGATTACTTTCGCAAACTAGTTACTTATGTTTATAAATCACAATACGTGATATTTATTGAGAAATACATGCGTTACGCATTTATGAAATTATGAAAAATAAATTAAAACATAATATAACGCCTTGTGTATAAGAAAACTAATGTAATGACGTAATATTTCTTACAATATTACACCTTCAAAAGTTATAACATGGTATACCAATATTACGCTTTGAAATAATTAAGATATTTTTGTTTACTTATAACTATTTTTATTTAGAATGGTAGGTACTTTTTAATTATCTGCCTACATATTTGGAAAAACTAATATTTTGCAGTGAATCTTCTTTTACTCACACTTAAGTTTTCAAATACGAGTACCTACCTAAGTATTACCTGTTAAACTTACCTGTGTAACGAACTATTAATAACTATTAATTTTAACACGTACGTAGGTACACTCATATTTTTGTAGATTATGTTTACTTGTATCTCAATTATTAAAGTTTAGCAATACGTGGTTGGCGGGTCTTGGTGATATGGCTGGATACTAGCTATAGATAGTGCTATCGGTACCGAGAACCTAATGCATTGCGATAAAACGCGATAACAAAATGACAAATTGCAATATTGGGGACGAAAACAACCAAAAATGCAGTCTATCGCGATGTCGTGAAACACGAATAAACTTATAAAGAGAGACACAGTTAATCAAAAGGTAAGAGTATTGATACAATACCATTAATTATATTTTTTATTTGGATTTAGATTCTCCATATTTACCAATATTTTAAATTTTTAAATAACATTATTATCTACTTATACCTTATGTTTACTGTAATGTAAAAACCGACATCGATGTATGTAGTATTTATTCAAAACTCACGTCGCCCAAACCTTTTTCATGTGAAATAGGATCAAGTCATATTTGGCAACATTATCGTGGTCATGGGCAATCTTTTTTGATAGAAACGTGAAAAGGGGTTTATGCTAAGCCTTTTGATGCGGGTCGAATTGGATATGGACAGGAAGAGACATTCGCTTGTTTTTTGCTATTATTTGGGTGATAAAACTGTCAATATACATTACGCTAAAGTGAAATTTAGAGCAATAGACCTACACACCTATTTTGGTTTTATAAGATCATAGTCGTATACAACCCCTTTTGGACAGATATGATTGTGAAGATCCATATTATTATTGCCATTTTAAGTATGAGCAAAGGGAGATTATTAACCTGTGTTAAATTCTACTACTAAAGAACAATAGGCAAAGCGTTAATATAATCTTTTAACAAAAACGGGACTACCTATATTGAATATACGACCAGAAATTATAAGTTCAGAAGTAAAGCTAAAATTAATAAAATAATAAGACCAACTAACGCACGCAATGAACTCACTTTGATACAAATTTAAACCTATACTCACAAATAACAAGTAATGCAATAATATTATTCACGAATAATTACACGATACAATTGTATGAAGTATATTTGTAGAGAACAGCACCCTACAGTGTTTACCGTAGCGGACGAGCCCTCAACAAAACGACGCTATTATAATAAAAATACAATTTTGGCCACAACCCCATGTCAACATTAGGGGTGCTTGCGAATAAAACACTTGTAAACTTGTCATATTTTTTTATTACGTACGTACCATATGTTTGGTGCTAAGTGCCATTTGATTAAGCTTATTTTGTTTGACTAGAATAAGGTTATAAATTATGAATAAATACAGTTTTATTTTATAGCAGCTTACGTCTTCAATTTCTACATATTCTTTTGAATTAGTTAAAAATATAATTTCTTGCGTACTCTACATTAACAAGTAGAGTGCAATATTTAAAACTCGAAGGTTTTGTTCATTGTGTGATTAGTAAATATTATTAAAACATACACATATTTCCACGAAGTGAATGCTATAAAGCTGAAAAAACTATTGGTATTTTTAACAACGATTCCATTTAACCGAAACAGGTTTTAATTCCTATGCATTACCTACACTATCGCACTACTTGCATTACCTATAACCCCATTCTTTTTAATTGACCCACGTGTTTTATTGTGATATGAAATGCGAGTGGACGGAGAATGATACCTGTAATTATAGCTATCACGGTGCCATCTATTCGCACCGGTGGCGGTATTATGCGCAAACGGAAATAACGTATACCCATGATATTCTATCGATTTTGTAGTAAAAAACGCATTGGCCTTCAATTATTTGATTAACTACGGCTATGCAATAACGTTGATGTTTGCAGCTGTTTTGTTTTCTGACTTATCGTGGGGTGCTCTGCTCGCTAATCGTCCACTTTAATTATGAATTTACGTTGATCAATAATCAAATCAACAAGAAATAAATACCTTATAAAGAATTTGGTAGAATCATTTAATCATAATTTCAATGCATTTTTATGAAAACATTTTTTAATTTATTTACCGCCGTTTTATGGAGCTATCTAAAGGGATCTTCATTCCCTCGTATTTATGTTAAAGAAATACGGTACTTAGTTCGTATTGTTTCTCAAGACTACAGTAGTTTATTGGTAGGTACTTCGACCTGTTGGAAAGTTTGTAGCCATTTCGAGGTAGACATGTATATGTATGGAATTTTCGTTTAGTATGACGAAAGAGGCTGTTTTAACATTTAGCGACACATGTCGTAAATTAGTAGAGTTTTACGTTCTATCTCATTAGTAGTGGGTGCGGGCTAACACTCCGTAGTAAGTAGTTGGACCACTTTGCACAAGGTTACCGTAAATGCATGAGAATATACTTTTGTTTTAACTTTTTATCACTAAATAATAACGCCACTAACCAAAATATAAAATTTCAGATTTTTCAGACATAAATGGATATATGAATCAATAACATGATTTAACGAAGAAACGTACATTTCCGGAAGTGTCATATTATAATCCTGATAAATTAAGCATATGTAGGTATCTACTTACAAAATGAAATGACTTAGTTGCATTTTAACATAATACCTATCTACTATTCGTGTAAGTTACCGTATATTCTGTTTAGAATTTAACTAAACCTCTAGAAGCCCATACATTCGGTTACATTTCCTACTTTCCAATGCATTTTAAAATTAACGTATATCAGTGCATCGACCAGCGTGCGATGGGACGATCTCTCGCGGCTAGCAGATCGAGTCCGTCCAAGGACGTCCACTCTACTAATACTTGCATCCATTATTTCAACCTTATTCCTATCACAAAAAGCTTATTTTACATTAACATGCTCAAAAGTAATCCGCTGGCCTAGCCGGCAAGAAAAATGATCCTGAATAAAAAAAGTAAAAAAGTAGAAAGCTCGCGGTTGTTTTATTTGTAAAGCTTCAAGCGAAGGCAACATGGCCGCGTCGCAGGGAGCGAATATTAGGTAAACGCGGGATTCTATTCTGTTACCTTTTTTATTGCATGTATTATATAGTTTACATAATACAATACCTACTGATAAGTAATTTTTAGTTCTTTCAACAAAATTTAACTTATGCAATACAACTCTACAAATTATTATTTATGAAATTATGTATAGCTTTCTACTAATTATGAAAAGGTAATTGTAAGGTTTGAAAAATGCCAGCGAATTTTTGATTACCTACTTAACATCGCAAATTACAGGAACTTAATCAAAATCGTAATTATTCTTATATTTGTGCGTGATTATGAACTTTTAAGTACTTATTCAAATATCTACTCAATTCAAAAACCTAGGCAATTTTTATTTGTCCAATCGTAGAGACCACATTTTGGAATGCCTTTTGAGAACAAAGCTTTTGTGAAGTTTGGGTGTGGGTCAAAAAGTTCGTTACGCGCCGCCCTGTCTGCGAGACAGGTGCTTGCCGATATATTTTGACAGCGATACTTAGCAGAACCGCCTTTTTATAATTTAGTAGTATTTTTTATAAAGCATCCTGCGTATTCCTGACCTATTTTGTATAGTATAATTATGTTATCTCCTAAACTTAATTAATCTTTTATTATTTATCGGAGTATTTTAAGTTCGTAATCTTGTATTTCAATCTTTATTGGGAAAATTATGATTTATGTACTCTACGTTTGTTGCACAAGTAAACGCTGAATTTGTTTCAAAAAATTCCACTTTTGCAATGTGTAGGTACCTAAGTTGTAATATTTATTAGCTATATTTGTATCGTTGTAAAATTAAATTATACGTTATAATTTAACAAACAATTGTAATGGAATGCCCGCAATTTAAACCAGATGGTAACAGGGCTCTTGGCAGGGCTAGGTATATAGGCTCTCCAGAGCTAAGTGAAATTACAAGTTCACATTACAAGCAGTAGGAGTGTGTTCTCGTAGATATAATCTCAGCATATATTTTTGGCAATTATTATTATCGTCGAGGGTAGAAATTAAATAAGTATGAAATGCTAATATCATTATACGCCTAGACAATGACAGGAAAGAGTGTATTGTTTCACCTCGGTCTCGGGGAGTTTCGCTACGATGACTCGCTTCCGGACGCTCCCTTGTGGACGATTACGGCCTACGAGTGTATTATTTAAATATCTACTAAACAATACATGAATAAAAAATAACCTAATTATTTAAATGTGCTAAAATAAATGCGTACGCGGTAAAAAAAAAATTGTTTTTAAAATATGTTGAACTTTTTTAAGTCACCGGCTAAACAGCCAAATACATAGTCGTTATGTGAGCTATTAGTTCCTAAGACAAAATAAATGATTGAGTCGACGGAAATTAGTACAATTTAACAGTAAAATCGAAATTTTTTTGTTCGGGGAAAGGGGTGATTAGGAATCAATCGCATATCATAATTAGGAATCAATCGCATATCATAACTACTTATTAGATATCTATATTTCGTTATTGACCTGGGTCGGCGATGTAGCTCAAAACCTTGTAGTTGGTTTGTTCATAACTAGCATTTTATTGATTATCCAGAATTATGCTACTTACTCGTATGTGTCGATATTACAGAACAAATTCCCTTCATTATATTTGCTAATATAGAGCCAAGCATTCATTGTCCGGCTCTACATAGTTCTGGTATAACACTGGCCTGAACTCCCGATACATTAGCTGTCGTGGGCCACCATAGTGAAATAAAGTTAATGCTACTTAGGTAAGTGAGGAAGATGGGTATCTTCCTCAACATGAAATTTTACCACTTCTGATTTTTTAGTACCTCGTTATGAAGCTCCGTTTCAAAAATGTAGAGTTACCAATCCTGTCTTAAAGAAACATTATGGTTCACAAATCATAACTCAATCAGACCAACTGGAAAGAAAACTAAGTAAATGTATAAGTTTCTGTGGAGACATAGGTAGGTACATTCCATAAAAAATTGTACTAATAATAGTAGGTTATTCACATGTAGTGGAGTAGTACCCATTTCCTGTATATGAGGAAACTATGTCCTTAAAAAGAGTTTGCAGCTGAATCTCTTCAATTCACAAGTAGGATCCCTAACCCGTACCCAAATTATAAAAATATTTTTTTAATTTAATACTTCGTCTCGGTTATGCAAAAAGAGGATGGCAATTTGGTTTGTCTATATTAAATAGTCTGTTAGTAGTTAATGTGAGATAAGGGTAGGGGCTCCCTAGATAATATTGAATAATAAATTCAGACGGGGCGCGTGGCAGGATGCTGGTGACAAATGACGAGGCGGCCTCGCTTGAAATTACAATTATCTCTTTATGCTGCCCACCAACCCTTTGCTCATTATGCAAAGTCAATGCCTTAATTGACTTGTAGTTACTTTAACCCACAAAATAACACTATTGTGTGTAATGCTAGGAATGTGCCTGATAGAAATTGCAAATTTGTATCCAGTAGGCAATTTATTCTCATTGTCTTTTTATTGTGTATATACCCTCCGTATATACTTAGTTGAGAATAATAAATTGTTGTTGTTTTGTAATGTTTCCGTATACATTGCTTATCTCGTACCGTAAATATAGCAAAACAGAATAAGCTATTTATAGTATTTTGTGAATATATGGGTCTGTTTAAGATAGATATATGGATTGTAGTTATCTGTATAAATATCGAAGACACAAATAACAGAGATGATCAGTGTCATTGCTGCACCGCGGTCCCTAACTTTCGGTTCATCAGCCGCGTCAATTTCAGAACTCAACAAGCCACCATGCGGGATCATATTATTGCTTTTTTATTAGTTTTTTTTCTAACCCCCGCTTCGCATGCTGTTTTTGCTGCGCGCCCCGTGGGATAGGTCGCGGCGTCACTGTTTATGCTGGTATTAGCATAATGCGCTTTTGTGCATCGCTTTGTCGATCAATTGCCTCGAAATTTATATCAACTCCATTCCTAAAGTTCATTGCTCGAACCTCTACGTTTAATTTAAATCCCTGCGATTGTGTCTGCGAAATTCGATACTAATTACGGACTTAGGTATCAAAGGTCATAACTGTTAGGAGTATTAACAAAGGCCCATTTACATTTCTGCATTGTATTTCCGGGGCAATAACCAAATTATCATCTAATTTTAACGGTTGTGTGGTCGACCGCCGATAAGTCGACGACCACATTATGTTCGTCGCAGTGCAAATAAAATCTATCTGCAATCGTTTTTAAACCGTTACATTTGAACGTGTAATTAAGCGCTTTATCTTATATCATTAATGAGCGACTAATATAGTGTAAGTAACTAATTTAAGAATAATAGATCTGCAGTTTAAAAGGGTACTGGTTAGTCCCAATTCTCATAAATGAAATGCTGTACAAATCACACTATGCGGCAGTTAGTGATATGCAAACGATTGGTTCGAGAGCACACTTCAAATCGCGGTGAGTTAGTTCCGCCTTTTGCTGCCATTGTTTACATCTCGGAATTCCCGACATAATTAAATTATTTACAACTATACCGTGAGAAAATTTTGATGCATTTTTAAAGTGTTTTAATCATACCTGTATTAGTTATATCGCACGCTAATGTAGATAGTTATGTTTTAAATAGCTAGTTAATTATTATTTTGTTAACAACGAATATGTCATTGAAGGAGGAACAAAAATAGGTAGGTGCCTATGGTCAAAGGTAGTAACTTAATATCTTAAATATGAATTTTTATAAAAAAAATATCGAGTAAGATAACTAGCAAGCTTAAAAATTTTGGCTTTCGTGTTTTTTAGTATTCCAGCGGGTTTTACATAACTATTAGAAACAATACATTACCAAATAACTTATTCACATATTTTTAAATATAAATTATGAGCTGAAAATAATACAGCCGTTAAATTCGTAAAGGTTGTATGTACCCATAAGGATAGAATACACACATAGGTAGTAGTTGCATTTATAACTCAAATAAAATAGATTCAACTCAATATCAATAATATTCCGCGTGTCCCGTATCCTCAATATTCTGATGAAGATTGACGCTATAACCAATTAATATTGTGAACCCTTCAACGACAAATTGATAATATTTGTTCTTTTATTAAAAGCAGATGGTGCAGTAACGAAAGTCGAAAGTCTTTTTGACAATGTGTTTCGAGGACGATGATGCTTCCCTTGGATGTCTATTCAACAAAAAATATTGCACACTGCCTGTTCTATTTTTGAGTGCATTTCGCGCTATTTTGGCGTTCCCTACGCACGTATTATGTCAATGACCCCGATTCGCGGCGTTGTTCACGTAGTTTTGGAAACTTTTAGGGCGATTAAATACAGTTGAATTTGTAAAATAGATGCATACGTGATGCGACTTAGTTTTGACGCTGGTGTTTTGGACTGACTCTAGATTTTAATTGACATGTTGTGTATGAATGCTTATTTGCAGTTGTAATCAATCAACAATAAACATTTTTAATAAGTACCTACCTATCTACTTTAAAAAAGTAAGTTTGTATAGTACGTCTCAAACTGTATAAAATTATACTTACGTGAAGACGATAGAGTTGGAGGAAATATGTCTAATATATTTTTTTACAAACTTTCAACTTTCATCAAATGTAAATGTTAAGAGTGCATATTAATTCGATTTTTATGCTAATTAGCGGCGCGAACTACGAATACATATTGGGTCTCGATGGCACGACGCGAAGTTTAGTGTTAGCATACAAAGAGCCCGTACGTGGCTATGCTTCCAGCTTTTAATATGCTGAATTCGACTTTAATCTACGGCTCTTGTGTCGGGGTTGTATGCGTGTAGTCGAGCGTGTGTACAACGCGCACTCACTCACACAGAGGCGAGCGCCCTCCTCAGCGCTGCAATTCGTTGGCGCACCGCCCCGCGCTCCCGCCCGCACGCAATTGCACTGCACTCCGGCGCGGTGCGTGCGTAAAAAGCGCACGCAGGAGGTGCGGGGCGCGACGTGCACAGGACCGCGAGCGCGCGGCTGCAACAAGCAGTCACCGCCAGACGCTCGCGAGAGCACACCGCCCCCACAGGGCGTACTCACCACTCTCGCGAAACAACCCCCGATCGCGCTAACGGAACTACGTGCTGTGCCAATGCGAATACCTTCTTGCAGTTTTTAACCATCACTCATTTTGCACTCGCCGATTTTGGATCTTTAACTAATCACATTCAGGGTAAGTGCACCTTTTTTTTCATAATTTAAGGACTTCAGGTTTCGTAGACCTGCTACGGCTACGCTAACAATAAGATGTGCCGGCTACGAAGTCGAAAACCTATGTCGGTGTATTTTTATTAGGTTTAATATTATAAACTCTATGGTGTAGAAAATAAGAGAAAGTGCCCAAGGACGTTTAGTAAATTCGGGAATACAATTTTACGTGAAGGAAGGGTCGATGGCAAAGCGGTTTTCATCGGTCCCCCAAGTTCGATTTACCTGCCGAATAAAAGGTAAAAAGTCAATTTAGCAGTGAGGAAGGGCTACGAAGCGATATATGTAAATGGGGAAGGGCAGTGCAGTCGAGCTGTAGTCGCGAGTCGAGTCATACGTTGGCACAGTTACTTCGCGGTTCGCCTGCACAAAACTTATACGCAAGGTTATGCGCTGTTGGATTTTCATTTACGTTGTGATACTAGACACGTGATAAGTTACGCTATGTATCCTGCTTCAACGTATGATGACATTTTGCCAGGTAATCAAATATGAATGCGGTTGATAGTAAAAACATTTGTGTTTATTTATTTTTTATATTAGTATTGTTTTTTTGTTTTTGTGTGATTTTATTTTTGGCGTTTGTTGTTAATATTATAATAAAGTAGTAATTGATTTATTTTAAAATTTATTGTTTACGAAAATTACTGAAATGTGTATTAATAAATATAAAAACGGAAGTAGACAAAAGTGACTATTTACCTATTTTTAAACTGGAACGTGACAAACTACGACGACGTATTCATTCATATAAACGTAGGTATCTGCGTATTGATGCCTAGGGTGGTTAATTACATGTAACTAATACAATATTATCTTGCCGTCACGTAAATAATTAGGCATAATTGCAACGCTACTTATCATCAGATGAAATAGGATTGTTGTTAACTTATTTTAATAATATTATTATATCAAATTATTTTGATATCTCAGTGAAGTGTATAATAGTAATTTTATTAATAAATGTGATTAGATATTTTGTAATGATTTTCCCAGTATCAAACAATTAATCCAATTGGACAAAATGAGCAACGTTATGTTAGATTAATGTATTTTTAATTTGTCTACAGGAGCACATCTACGCAAGATGGGAAGTAGCGAAGGACAGCAGACGTTCTGTCTTAAATGGAACCACCATAAAACAAACTTGGTGGAGATCCTTGAAGCACTCATCAAGGTGGAAACTTACGTCGATTGCACACTAGTCGTCGACGACCAAGTCACTTTCAAAGCTCACCGAGTTGTGCTGGCAGCCAACTCTCCGTATTTTCAGTCTATTCTAGCTGACGTGCCTATGGATCACTGCAGCATTCTCTTCCCGGGCGTGAAAGATTTTGAGATGCGGGCACTTCTTGAGTATATGTATACCGGGGAAGTTAATGTTACCCAAGCACATATACCACGTATTATGAAAGTGGCTGAACAGTTGGAAGTAAAAGGTCTATTTGACATGACTGAACTACGCCGTAGACCTGGAAGTAGCGAGCGCACTCCGGCCGCTTCGCCGCCGCGAGTAGTTCCTGCGGCGCCATCTAGCGTCTCTCCTCCCGTGCAAGCATGTCGCTGGCCGCCACCGCCGCCGCCAAGCGCACCCGTCTTATCTGCCGCTTACGATTCGGCGGACATGAATCCGTTGAAACGAAAGAAGCTTTCGAGTATGTTAGCTACTCGCGATACACCAATATTAAGAAATGTACTTGCTCAAACCACTCCAGTCGACTCGTCGCAGCCTATGTCTCTCGTGTGTCATCCGGTAAGTCAGCATGCCCCTCCGCGATTGCATTCCAACGGCTCTGCACACGAGCCGGAGAGACCTTCGAGTCCACAACATCCCTTCGAGTACCGCCCACGACGACTATCTTCCCGAGCTTCTTCGCCTCACTACAACCGATCTGATAGATCAGAGGACGCTCACTCTCCATATACAGAGAGATCTTTTGAAGAAGAAAGTCAACGAACTTTTCACCCTTCACCTCCACCACCAAATTTCCAACAGGACGTCAGAGCTGGACTCGCGCCTTATGTACCGCCGCAACAAAAACCGGAATGGAAGCGATATAAGCAATATACTAGGTCCGATATCATGTCAGCTATAGAATGCGTCAGAAACGGAATGAGTGCGTTACAAGCCTCGCGTAAATATGGCGTTCCGTCACGTACTCTGTACGACAAGGTTAAGAAACTCGGTATTACTACAAGTCGCCCGATGAGCCGGGGTGTGAAACGAGAGTCAAACGGCGCTGCTTTTCCATATGGATTGAGCGGAACTGGTGGTAATGATGACGGGCCACCAAGTACTCCTTTAATTGACCCATCTTTCCTTCAACAAGCACTTGAAGGAGCTACGAGAGACGGTGGTCGGGAAGCTCTACATGCAATGGCTTTAGCTGCCGCAGCACATGCAGCCTTGACACCTCGAACACCACCCCGGTCACCGCCGCAGTCTCCGCGTTCACCTCCTCCAGACGACGACCATGTTGAAGACTTATCAGTATCTCGACGCCGCGACCCTGATCCACCTTCTGGGGTCATTGTTCCGCCGCGTAATTTTGCCCTCGATTGCAGCAGCGAAAGAGATTGAGCATGTAATTAATCGGCGAACACTTGAAAAGACTGACTTAGGCGTACAAAATTAGGATAAGGCACTTATTAGTAGGTTACTGATAGGACGCGCCGCGCGCGCATGCCACGCTGACCGGGCGCTCCGGCCGGGCGATTGCAATGGGCCCCGCGGCCACTTATATTCTACCTCTCTTCTTCTTATTTATTTCAAGCGCCTACAAATCCAGACAACGAAATAAAATTTCCGTTCCATGGTATAGAGGTGTCTTTTGTGATTTTATGTTTGTTTTCCTCTGTAGTTATTTTACGTTTTACGACATTTACTCTTTGTTAATGTAATAGCAAGTAGGTTAGCTTTAATTAGCATTTAATGTTTTAGTTAGAGCGGTAACCGTGTAGGGCTAGTGGTTAGCAAGGCAGCGCCGGCCACTGCCGCGCCCAGATGGGTCCGCCTAGACGAGTTATTGTGCAATTTGTTGTCCGCGACTGTGATGTTTATAGACTGAAACGCCGCCATTACCTCACGCTCGCTACAGATCAACTCTAGTCCATACACCGCGCGACGTTTCCTTACAGATATGCCGACTCTTGGGGAGAGTTTCTTATCGGATGCTAAAGGGACGGTGCGAAGTGTGATGCTCATGTTCAATTAGAGTAGTGACGTATTTGTAAAACTACCTACATAATACGTAAATCCTTGTGTTATGAATTTAGATTAATATAATTGTTTGCTATTTGCCATACTTGTTCATTGTTGATTCTAGTTATATTCACTATCTTCAGTATATTTCATGTTTTGCACAAGCACGTTCTTATTAGAGTTAGAAGGTTTCTTATTGTATCTTATCAAAAACAGATGCTCAATTTCCATGTGTTTGAAAACAGCCGCAGCGTCTCGTCGCGTTTATTGAAATATACGTAATATATTGTATAAGTTTATTCGAGGGTTAATATCTAATTAATTATATGTGTACATATTATGTATCTACTGTTAAACTATGAAACAGAACAATCTTTCTTTGAAATATATTTATGTTTTAAATAACAACAAGCTTAACAATTAATTGCATAATTTAAATATTATTGTCAGTACAAATCTTTTAAACTTTTATCTCTATTAATATGTTAACAGCATATAAGTGAAAATATAAAACTATGTTAATTTTGTCATATTATTTAAGTTAACTGTAACATAATTACATAACTATGAATACTTATTTTTTGGTAATTCATTGAAAGACTGATTTGTTACTTTAGTCTAGTTTGAAAATGCCATAGATACGATGTAGAGTTTCATGTTTTAAGATTAAGTTAAACACGTATTGAGTGTGTAGTTGATACACTATGAGAGTGTCACTGTGTTGTGCCTTTGTTTGTTAAACTTAAACGTATTTTAGGACATTCCACTAGTTGCTGTATTGTAATTAACGGCTGAATACCAGTCTCTATCACAGTCATATTCTGTGGATTTATTACTTACATAAATAAATCTAATATTGTTACGGGCATGCAAGGAGTGAAGTACAACTTTGTCCAGTCATACTAACGTACCTCATTATTTTGTTGCTAAATCAGATGTTATATGAACATTATTATTATTATTAAACACCTATTTTGTGCCTATAATTGTATATTAAGTATGATGTTTATGCACTAGAGATCCATCTCAGAGACGAGATGTCTCACGTACTAAATGTAGTTGCTATGTATATCTACATGTAGTTTAAATTAAATCGAGTTTATCTTGTACGTACATTGATAGTAAGAACTCTATATTTACAGATATAATGTTATAAATACAAAATTAAACGTTTAATGTGATGTAATATATTATTATTTGCACTTAGCCTAACCTCCAAGACCCCAAGGGGAAAGTTCATCAGAGACGTGGTTGCGGGTTGCAAGTTAAGATTTGTATCCGCTAAAACTGACTAATTGTCTAGCCTAAAAACTAAAAGAAAAATAAATAATCGGAACTGACACACTGGAAACTAAAACTTAGAAGCTTGCAAGAATTACCTTTTGCCGATAGTCGTCACCCATATACTTTGGGGGCGTGCTTATACTTACATAATAAAGATTTTATATAATTTATTTAAACAACTGGATTTCTGCATTCTTCGCATATACAGCATTTAACAACAACACAGTGAAAATAAAATTATAATTTAAAAAAATTAAACCAATTTCAAAAAAGGTAACTGAAAAGTACGAAATAACGGATTAGGGACATACACACATCAACAAAATCTAGGGATATTATACATTTCATCAAATATGATCAAATATCTAAAAAACTACAAATAATTTTCTGATGTGGTAAATGGATGAATGAT
>LGAG01000797.1:2242510-2271900 GCA_001278395.1 Lerema accius
ACTTTTCTTTGGCATGGGATTCAAGAACTTTATATCCTCAAGGATTTTTATACCTTAGTCTTATTTATATTGCATACAATTTACAGGCATACCACCTGGAGCTGCTACAAAAGAGCCTGCTGATTCTACTGGGTGTGGACGAGCGCGGCACCACGCGCGACGTGTTGGACCTCGTAAAACTGATCACCGATGACGTCTCCACTGACGCGCCCAATCACACAGGTAATAAAAAATATTAAGCTATAATATTACCCCTAGAGGCAATACCTGTTAGAATTCAATGGATAGGAAATATACCTTCAGGAATTCCTTCATATGGGAATAATATGAAACGTCAAGAGTTAGTGAGCTGTTAAAAGGTCGAAGCTAACTATTAGCAAGATAGTGCAACATTATACCATGTTATAAAAATCTATTTGTAATATTGTAGATCTGATGTCACATATTATTGTTATTTTTTTTTATTTAACTTGAAGCTTAACTATTACTTTATACTTACCTGTAATTTACCAGGTTGTTGGGACCCGGTGATGGAGTGGTGGGCGAACATGGTGGGCGTGGCCGCGACGTGGCTGCTGGCCGACACCAACAAGGCGGCGGAGATTGTCGACAAGTTGAATATGTTGCCTGAACCGCTGGCCAACTGTGAAGATCCTTTGCCAGGGTAAATTGTTTAATCGTAATATTGGACATACATACATACGCTCAAAAATTCGTTGCGTAGTCAGGGAAAAATATATAGCTTGGTTGTAATGATGATGGTGGAGTCCATTTGGTGGTTAGGACTGAATTTAACAATTCTTAAACATCCACAAACTAAAAACAAACCTTTTATTTTTTACTGTCTCTTAGATGACTGCTACTGCAGTATGTAGTATAAATATCTATATTACATTAGTAATTATTTAACACTTATTTTATTAATTGAATACGTGGTTAACCAACTGATTTAAATTTAACAGAAACTTCCTAAGCAACTGCCTATACCAAACCGATCTAATAATCTAAACGTCTAGATCAATGACACAGTTCTCACGAAGCGAATGACGAGTTAGGAATTCTAATTATAGTGATGTTTATAAAACACGGCGTATAGTTTATACTTGTATTAATAACTATTGTCTTGCTAGCATAAACGGTGAATGTTATTGCAGCTATTGTGCTATTATTGTAGGGCATTGCACATGGCGTACAAAAGCCGACGCGGGCTCATCAGTCTCGCACAGTGTCGGGATGAACACTCCATTGAGAAGACCTCTGAAACTATACTCAAGGTATGTACAAGATATATAAGGCCTGGCACAAAAGTCTGGAATTCGCATCAGAAATCCTGATCTAGAATTAGGCAGGGGTTGAAAGAGGGTTAAGTCTTTTGTTAACGAAATGTTCGTGTCGCCCCGTCTCAATCCTTCAACCCCCAAACCCCGAACCTGGTATTTTTTTTATTTGTAATATTTTTATATTTACAGGTGTGTGATATTGCTGGAGCCAGATTAGCAGATTCTTTAGCTTATTACTGCTGTCGAAAACCCACCCAACTTATGTTGGTAAGTAAATTGACAATCGCTAGTTCTTTTTAATTTTTCGTTATCGTTATATTTAGTTATGCCATAGTTATACTTTTTAGTTTTATTTTTCGCTATTTTTACTGTCATGCTCTTCATAATGTATTTGTAAAATAGAAGGAACTTTAGAAATAATGTTTTTCTTTTCTATCGATATTTTATTTTTTACCACCATGACCAGCCTTTCTATCTTTCCTGATTTTTTTTTTAATATATGAGATAGTGATTATACAGTGTTGTAGACAAATGATATTCAAATATGTTGTGGAGAAATCAACTTACATACTGCAAAGAAGATAAAGAAGACTTGGATACATATAAGGCTATTGCGAGAGTGCATTGTAGTTGCATTGCACTTGTCCCACAATCTGTGCAATCTTACTACAAGGCAATTCTTGCTCTAGTCACATTCATCATCTACTTAAGTGCATAAGGCAGAAAGGAAGGTGCTTCTCTGTTAATTTATATTTGTGTTTATTTTACGTAGTCTGCTTTGTATAAGTATAAAATATTAATTATATTGGATATTCTCATTTTTGTTACTTATGATTTACAACCTTGCATTGCAACAATGTGGAATAATATTACAAAACCAAGTGTGGTAGCTCATTTTTGTCTAAATCAGATGTTAAATGACTCACATTAGCTGGTTTATGTATCGGTCGTACCTTTGTGATTTTGATGTCCATGCTGTGCTAGCATATGTACTAACCGCTAACAACCAGGTGTATGTTTATTTGCTATTATAAATTATGACAAAATCGTAATTAATGTCATTGGTATGTGTACAGTTGATGCAAGTGTTGTGCTGTGACTGGGTGCTGGAGGTGCGCGCGGGCGCCTGGGAGCGCGGCGCGGGCGCGCGCTCGCTGCCCGCTGCGCACGCGCAGCTCCGAGCCTTCCAGCGAGACTTGCACTCCTTGAGGAGATTGTCCAATCATTTACCGGTAATATTTCACATAAAGATTCTTCGACGGAATTCAAGTATCTTTTGATATTATATTTAACGACTTTTGTAACTGATTATGTACACGTATTTCCATATTTTATGTATACTTAATAAAATTTATTTATTTATTTATATAAAAATATATTATAACAATGTCCTTATTTTAGCCGTTTTTAATTATTCAACTAAATTAAAACTGCTGTTCTTATAGGATCAATTTGCAGTATAATAAAGCCACTCAATTATTTTGAATAATATTAACATAAACTAATGATAATAATACGTTCCAATTTCCAGTGGGTGACGTCCCGAGTGTTCCTACAATCGGCGGTGTGTCGTATGATGGCGGGCGCGGCGCCGCGTCGGACGCAGCAGTTACTAGACGGCTCGCTGAGACCGCGGCTTAACCGCTCCTCTATCATATGTGGCAAGGGTTAGTATAAATATATATTATCCTCTTATAATAAGCTACGCTCAACATAGCATAAAAAGTTCAACTAGTGAATGACTCGAAAATAGGTTGCTTATTTACATGATTCGATAAATGTGATATAGATTATAGTCTTGATTATCAACTATTTAGGGTAAAGTGACGCAATTTATAAGGGGCGTTGTGCACAATACATGAGAGATTAATTAGGTCATTTCAAACATATTCATTTACTGAGACTAAGAAACAATATGGAATGACAAACATCAAATTAATTTACGATATTTATTGATACAGAACGATCACTAGAGGGCGGTGGAGGGGAAGGCGAACGTGCCGTAGCACTGTATATGGCGTGCAAGCATCTCCCGGCCGCGGTACTAGCTGCTCCCGGCGAACGAGCGGGCATGCTGGCCCAGGCTGCCGCAACACTACAGAAAATCGGACACCGCAGTCGCCTGCCTCTCTGCTATCACCTCATGAAATCTGTAGGAAACCTACCTGCAGCTCCATAATAAGAGAAATGAACAAAAATATAATACATAATTATTATTCTTTTTATATTCAATCTGTGTCTTATACAAAGAGTAACAGTAAAGTAGTATAGTTTTGTAATTTCCATATCACATACTGTAGCAACTTATACATAATACAGATACTAATTTAAATTGTCTTTTTTAGTCCTTAATTTTAAGTTTGTATCTAAAGTTTTATCAATCTGTATAGTGACAATCATAAATTAACTGCAATAAGTACCTTGCCCACCATCAAGTTCTCCTATGTGATGATTATAGGGTATATGAAAATTACAGGTCAGGGTCAACCAAACTCTAAGAGACGAAAATGTGGCATGATAAATCTGCAAAGTGATCTAGAAAACTAATAAAATAATTTATTATTAATTTAATTTTTCATCCAACACTACAGATTACGATAATTACATCTTCCGGTAGGAGAGGAGTAATAATGTATCTGTACAGAGTTATAATAGGTCTGTGGTTATGAGCAACTTGAGTTATAAGTACTCTGTGGTAATCTATCAAACGGATTGTCATGGTATAAAGGACTCGCATCCAAGTCATAAACCCTAAAAAAAAATTCGGATTGTCATGTCGTGACTGTCAACTTGGGAATAATAAAATTAATAAAACGTCAAACTTTATCATCTGTCATAATTTTAAATTTCAAAAAGTAAAACTAATCTGTTTATGTACAAAAACATAATATTTTACAAAAAACAGTATCAAATATTCAAATTTATATTTTACAACAAATCTAAAACTAAACAAGGACTTTTTTACACGTATTCCATAGTGATATTCTATTAAAACATGGTGAGTACCGTGTTTCAGTTATTGATTTATTGAACTTGTTTTGCTTGAACTGATTTTGGAATAATAATGCAACAAAGTAATAAATGAAATTAAAATAAATAATTTTTCAGACAACAGTTGTAAATAACAGTCAGAAAAAGAACACTAACACTAATGCCCCACCTACCGGAGTTCGCAAAAAATCTGGCCCGAAATTTGAGCTTACGGACGAACAGAAGAGAGATATTAAAGAAGCGTTCGATCTGTTTGATACTGAAAATACGGGTAAAATTGATACCAAAGAATTAAAAGTTGCAATCCGTGCTCTAGGGTTTGAACCTAAAAAGGAGGAAATCAAGAAAATGATAGCTGAAATCGATAAAGGCGATGGAAAAGTATCCTATGAAGACTTCCTTGACCTGATGACAGTTAAAATGGCTGAAAAGGATACCAAGGAAGAAATCATGAAAGCATTTAAGCTGTTTGATGATGATGAAACTGGTAAGTTGATTCATTATGTTGAGAATTTGTGCGAGGTTGAGATTTTAAAATAAGTTACATTTTTAGAAGTTTTGTACTTTACATTAGGAATCAATTTAAATTTAGCTAATAAATTGTTTACATTTGTTTTTCAGGCAAGATTTCATTTAAGAATTTAAAAAGAGTAGCTAAAGAGCTCGGCGAAAATTTAACTGATGAAGAATTACATGAAATGATTGATGAAGCTGATAGAGATGGAGATGGAGAAATTAACCAAGATGAGTTTCTTCGTATTATGAAAAAAACTAGCTTATACTAGTTTTATTCATTTCAAGTGAATTGTGCTGATATCACAAGCATTTTGAGTTCAACTTATATAGCTTGATCTCTGTAGCTTCTTGTTATACACTGATCATAGACATTATAATTATACAAAGTGGCTAAGCTTTATCTATGGCTATAATTAAAATTAAAAAATATAAAAATTTGCACAGTAGGGAGGGTTACATTTTTTTACAGATACTATTACCAAAGTCATACTGAAATCAAAATAGTTTAATTTTGGTTTGTTCTTTTTTATCAATAAGGACCACTGATGTATGAAAACCGTTGTAAAGAATTTAATTTTTCAGATTGAAAAATGTGTGTACTAAATTAGGACTCGTAATCTAAAGTGCTAATTATTATAAGTTAAATAATTATTAAGTGTCATTTAAATTTAATCTTTTCCCTAAGAATGAATAAGTAGAGAAAAGAATATAAAATGATGGTCTAATTTTTGTATATCAAATCCTAGTCTTACATAATGTGGGCGCAACTTTTGGCCCTCTTTTCTTTGATTACAACTGCTGCACAGTTGATTTTAAGATTTATTGCACTCACAACAAATTTAGTATTCATCTGATTTGGGTTAAAACATATGAAAAAAATATGAATTACTATATTACTAACTTCTTAATCAAGTTACAATGTCAATTGAAGCTGTTAAACAGTTGATAAAATATTTTTTCCATATATGATAGATAAATAAATATAGTTATCTAAGCTAATGTCATGACCTTTTGCATGTTATCAAAAATGTGTGAGATGATTTATTAATAGATGTAGGCCTCGAGCAGTTGTTTTAGTTACTTAATGTTTTGTTTAAGACTAACTACTAACTGTTAGATGTAAGCTCATTGGAAAACTTAATTCCAAAAAGACAACACTATTTCCCATTAAATGATTAGTTTGTATGTACTTTAAAATTAACTTTACTTATAATACCTCCGATAAGAAGACTAGAAGTTGAGTTTTAAGGAAATAATTTCTGAAAATTTTATAAAAAACGTGTATTAAATGAGAAGACATTTATTTCATATAAAATTTAACAAAATATAAAATTCCATTTTTCAAATTATTCTGATATGATTCAGATCTTATTCTGATATTTTTACAAATATTTAGTTTATAAACATACCTCACACAAACATTTGCCTCAAGAAAATATTTTTAATTTATCTGTGATACAAAAATAAATCCTTTTAATTGTACCAAAATGTTTTTACTCATACTTATCCTTGTCTAAAAACCAAATATACTTATTATGGCACATTCAAATGTTTTATTTCTTTTCATATGACTTTAATTATACTATTTTTATTTAGTTGCATAAAAATAATAAAAAAATAAACAAGTGAATGTGAAGACTTATAAACAAATACAAGTGCTCAATTATTTATTTAATCTTACAACTAAAAAATTGGTAGCAATAATCATGTAAAACTATATTTCTGATAAGCTATCTTAAGTATTCATTTCATAATGTAAGAAAGTAGAAAACTCTTACCACAACTGTTGTGTAGTATCAGTACTATCAGTTATTAATGAGGTCCTAATAAACATAGTAAGTACATTATTGTCATGAGAATTAATTTTAGCAATGAAATTTATAAAAGTATAGCAGATCATTAACAATTTTTCCATACAAACTAACAACAGATCTTCCTACGCCAGAATAATCAATAATGATTAAGTTTTTAAGCAGATCTTTCCACAACAGTTCCTTCCGCTTGCCCAAAGTAAGCCTTTTCACACATTTTAACAAACAAACCAATTTCAACTACACCGGGTATCATTTTTATAGTAGTGCTAACTTTACCCCAATCTAAGTCTTGGTTTGAGAACATCCAATCTAAGATAAAGTTGCCATTGTCTGTAACTACGGGGCCAGCTTTTGCAACAGCATTACGTAACTTTACTTCTCCTCCAAATAGGTTTATAATTTTATTTTTAATAGGAACATATGCCATAGGAACCACTTCAATTGGTATTCCCTTTTTGTATCTGTCACCAAGTTTCTGAGAGTCTTTTGTGTAATCAGCTATGACAATGAGTTTTTTAGAACACGCTGCCACTATTTTCTCTTGCAGCAAGCATCCACCACCTCCTTTGATCAAAGTCATATTCGAATCTACTTCATCGGCGCCGTCGATTGTTACGTCTATGGATGGATTCGTTTCCAGTTCTCCCAATGTGAGGTTGTGTTTAAGTATAAGTTGCTTTGCTTGAAAAGATGTAGGAATGCATATAACTTTCAAGTTTTCTGTTTCCACGCGCTCTGCTAGTCGTTGCACTGCATACACAACAGTTGAGCCGCTACCAACACCGAAAATACAGTGATCTCTAACATATTCATCTACCGCTCGGTACGCGGCCACTTGCTTTGCCTGCTCTAACGACATTTTACTTACAAAACACCTAAATATTTGCAGTTGGACACCTTTGTCGTTTCTCCTTAGTACATTACGCACAATGTTAGGCAACAACAACATAAAATGCTATATTTAGGAATTTTATTAATAAACTCTATACTACACTAAGTTATATTTAAGGTTACAATGTGCAGCGGTTTGAAACACAATAAAATAAACTCAACTCACTGAGTGTGAGTCCTATCCTGTCAACATAACACCTGTCAACTGTCATGTCAGTGTGTGGTTTTCTTAGATGTCAAAACAAAAGTAAAGTCTTCCTATGCTTTTTATGGACGTGTCGGCGCACGGAACTAATTTGACGGTAAATTTTGATGGTAGGTATCATAAAAGCTCTGTCGTGCGTTTTTTTGAAGTATTTAAATTTATTATTATGTGTTGATACAGCTCAACCAACAATCATAGTGATTTAAAATAAGAAAACGACCGAGCTTTAGACCACACGATAGAATTAAATCTACTTAATTTGATACTTTTTTTACCTTTATATCTAGAATCTGTGCCATTTCCTGCCATAATTTGTATGACATTAACAGAACTATTCAACCTTTTTACCCCAACCATAACTTACAGGACTCAAGCTTATCTATTTATAAATTACTTGCATCAAAAAGCAAATAGTAGCCATGGTGGCGAGTAATATTTGGGTAATTAGCAATAAATTATTTGAAATATTATTCTTATTTAAGATTACAAACACATCTTTCTTAGAGAAACTGGTGATAATAAAACAATTCATAGTCCTTTAGCTATCACTTAACGCGACTCACTTAGCCTAAGCTACCTATGTTAGACTCCCTATGTCTTCGCATAGATACAAGATTTTTCAAAAAAATAAAAAGAAATGTGTTTCATTGTCAAACTTGCGAAGTCAAAGCAAATGTTTTCTTCGCCACGTTCATTAAAATCTTGGTAGGACTATACTTGTAAACTTACTATACTTTTGAAGTAGGCGGTTAGCTCTGCTAACTTTGAAAAAATAAAAATAAATTTAATGCCAATGTACTATGTCATCGGGTCAATTGCCAATGTCAACGTCAAGACCTACAGCACGTCAGACAGACAATGTCACCGACTTTTTTTTTTTAAAGTGTTCATAGAGTAGGTAGGTACCTATTTTATCTTACGAATTCGATATGTAAACTTGGAAGTGATGTCTTTTCTAGATCTTTATTTTAGAAAACACTTTGCATTCTACTATCTGGCGAAGTCTAGCTATTAAATTCGTCTAGATTGTTAGAGTGACATAGAGACTATAGAAATTTATTTTTTAAAATAAAACCCTGAATTTTTTTTACCTACCTAAAATAATTCAATGTAGGGAACATCGCTTTGTTTCTTAAAGTAAACTTCTTTGGATCATGGTGCAAATCAACTTTGTACTTATGAGCCGTCTGAAATATACTTAGTAATTACTTTATTCTTTATTAGCGCGTCCAAACACAAACAATCAAACAAACTGTTAAGCTTTTTATATTAGTATTGATGAACCGGGTAAAAAAATCTCTTACGGACAGTTAGGCCTATTGGTCACAAGTTAAACAACTATGAAATGCTACATAGCTTTTGGTCTGACATATTGGAAATATTTTTATTTATTTTCCTGCAACTAAAAAAATTTTTATATTTACGAGTAGGTGTGTGGATTTAAAGTAGGCAATTTTCCGCCAAACGCCGCGCACTGCGCATCGTGGCTACTATTTACCTATTTCGCTTGTACGCGGGGTAACCGCTTCGTGTGGTAACCATTTCACGCTCAATTTCAGTTTCACCACTAAAACTCGAATTATGTCTATTGTATTGTTACAATGGTCATCTCTTTAAAAAAGCAAAACTCTTGAAAATTAAAGCAAGAGCCTGATATTACCTTTGCAAAAAATTCTAACAAAAAACTTATAGATAAACAAAATGCTCCCGTTCAAAGATTCATTCCTGTCTGCCAAATGAATTCCTGAAAAATTAAAATCTTTTCGCGAGCCTTGAAATTAATGGAAGATTTTATATTGTGATTTTGGATGTAGTAAGATGGGCTGATGAATGAAAATGATTCACCAATATATTCTAAAAGGATCCCGATCTTCTTACTTAGCCGTTATCCGCACGGTCGGTTTATTTCAATTTCCTTCATAAAAGACGCTATTCTCGGATTTGAAGTAGATTTATCATGCTCGGATAAAGCGGGCACTTTTTGTGCTTTTCTTGTGCCTGGATCTGACCCGAGATCTGTCCACTTAATGTGAATAATGGTGTGCGATGGAAAACGAATGCGAGCTCGAACACAAAAGACAACAATACGAAGCGATTTGAAGATTTGATACACGGATTTCGCGGAGATATCATATTGCATAAACATGCCAATTTATATACCCTATTTATTTCAGCTTCTTCATATGTCTTAGGAAGGAATTTAAACTTTAATAAAGTTTGCTGTGGTAATTATTACTCGTCGTAAAAAATGTCATAATACCTACTAATGTGGAGAGACAAGCTTGGAATGATTAGAATAATAATATCTTCTGCAACAAGGTTGGTCAAAGTTAAAAATAATAATACTTAGTCATTTTATTTCGAGTAACTGACACAATAATAGTTTTATGGTATCTTAAATTGAAACAAAAGACCTCGTTTAGGTACCTATAGTGCCCAGGTCTCTGACCCTGTTGTCATTATTAGAAAGTATATGCTGCAAAATAAAAATAACTTCACTCCAGGCACTGCAGATTTCATGACCCTTGACTTTAGAATGCAGCAAAACGTTTGGGAGTATTGGATTAAAGCAACCTAGCAACTTAGTTTTTTGTTTTAGCCTGTTTCCAGTATGGAGGTAGGTTTACGCACGAATTATTTATTTAGATCACTGATCCCCAAAGTGGTTCAGGTGGAACCCCAGGGGTCCACGGGTGGGTCGCCGGGGTTTACGTTGAGATTACAAAAAATGGGGGTTCACAATTTATAATTTGGGGTTCACGAAGATATAAGTGTTTTTTAGAAGCTCAGCGACTGTTACCTGTAGGATATTCCTGAAAATAGAAACACCCAGCTTTTGGTGTCAAGGGGTTCACCAGTATCAGCAAAATAATTTGTATATAACACAATAAAGTTTGGGAACCTCTGATTTAGATAATGTACTGAAAGGAAACTTGTTGGTACCCAACTACAATACTGTGGAACCCAGGCGGATCGCAACATAAATAGTTAAATCTACTACTCTAATACAATTTGTAGTAAACCATGATCTCGACGCTAAGGTCGCATTATCGGATTGGAAAAAACAGTTACAAAACAATTAGGAAGGGTGAAAATCAAAGCTTAACACTCTAAGATAGAGTTCAGAATTCTTTGTAAGATAAGACGTGAGTGCGAGGGTGAGTTTTACAATGTTCATGTGACGGCAGAACCTTTTTGTTGGGTCTTTTGTGCTGGGAATCCGCGATGCCCTGGGGGCCAAAGGGCACGATTTCCATTACACGAGAGAGTTTTTGAATAGACCTTTGCTTTCAAAGTATTTTACACTGCATTTAATTACATTTAAGTACAATTGATGTCATCTTCATTTATTTAATGCAATTAGACAGGTGTCATTAAATAAAATTAAATTAACAAACTCGAAAAATTGTTGATATCATTTAATATGAGCTATCTACGAGTACTTATGCATGCGTGATACAATTATTTTGTCAGCTCGATGCTACTTGAAAAATAAATTGAGGCTATTATGCCCTATTAAACTAATTACCGAGGGTAATATGTAACAATTTTACGTCAGAAATATCAACGGGTCACATGTAAACAACGATAATGTCCCAAAGTGCGCAGTAGCGAATGGACTCAATATCATAGAACAAATAGCAGCGTCCCGAACAATATAAATAATTAAGTTAAACTTGATAGGAAATTTGTTGCCATAAAATAATTTTGCCGCTTTATAATACACAAAATTATTCAATCTTTTATACATTGCATGATCGTTTGCTATTTTCGTAACATAAAAAATGGTCCTATAAGGTCTGGCCACTTATGGAGTGGTTGTAGCTGTGGTATCTGGTCGTTGGCGACCATCTTAAACCCTCACGTCACTTTGCTTTTCAAGGGCTGTAGTTCGAGGATATCAGGCTATCGACTTTCAGCCTGGAAAGGACTAATTTCACGCAATAAAATTGTTATGGTCATGGTTCAGCCACAACACTTAGCAAAAAGTTAATCAACACGTCCTTCCATAGTAAAATCAAGCGATATAGAAAGCAAGTTTTACATACACTAGTAGGTAAGTATAAACCTTTAGTTAGGTGTAATTATTTCCAATGTTTCAATTGTTGCAAAGAGCAACATGGTGTGGATTTTGGATAATAGTAATTACGAAAGTTATTACGGGAGGCAGTCGGGCAAATGGGGCCATTTGTTGAAAATATTTTCGCAATGGTAATGCCAGGTGATTCCGTCGACGAGGTCTGCCAACAATACGGGAAAAACGTTCAGCGTAATTATGATCATTTCGCGTTCCATTTCATTAACATGAACGAATCAGCGTTTCATATTGTTTTCAATTTGTCAATAGTTTAATTAATTATAAAATTATTTTCACGATGAAGAGACTGAAGCGGCAGTTAAACTTGTTCTGCCCGTGTGCAATTTTTGTCTGAATAAATGTCTTACCCCGGTGGCAGTCTTACCCCACCTTACCTTACCTGTAATGACAGTAGATTTGTTAGTTCAACTTACCATCTCTCTCCAAGCTATTAAGGTAAAACTTTAATCAGAAAGAGAATGCGAAAAGGTGACTCCGCATTTTAGTAAATTCATCAAAATTACCGAAAGGATTAGCCGAAAGAGCTGGCGCGCGGGGGTTCTAGTAAATTTTCTGCTCTGTTGCGCCGCGAGATGGAGACCTTCCGAAAGTAAGCGTCTGTGACACTTCATACCTATGTCCAACTACGTTAGGTACTAGGTATACTGGTATATCTTATGTTAATAAGCGGAGGGCTCAACCACGGATACATTCATTGCTCTGTGGGCTCAACTTTCAGTATTTTCTTTTAAGAAAAACGCAGGCACGTAAACGTGTAAATTTTTACATGGTTAAAGTTTATATGTAGAAGTGCTTTATGCTTGATTTTGTTTATTTGCTTAACAATAAAATACTTTATTTATTAGTAAAGTTACTATTAATGATTTGTAATATTTGTTTCGTATTATTATTTTTGTCGGATAAGATAAATATAACATTGTTGCTCTTATCATAGATGCGGGCGGCTCGAAATAGGTTTTTTAATTAGTTTTAATTGAAAGTGCTGAGTGGCGTCCACATTCATTATAAAACACTTAAAAAGTAAAGTGTGAACAAAGCATTTCACTTATTTCCTATTCCGTGAACATGTCTATTTAGTTTCGGTAAAAATACAATTAATGTGTGTTGTATAAAAATAAGGTTTTTTATTAAGGTAAGAGAATTTGTTGATTATTCAAACCAAGATTTTAGAGAATTAGTTATGATGTTATAGTAAAACTTGCTTAAATAGTGTAGAAGAATAATATCTGAACAAGAGTAGAATAAGGTGAAAAATTTAGTTTGTCCTATTAATTTCTACTATCTACTACACCAATATACATTAACATAATTTGTAATATTAAATACCTAAATAGGTAAGTCTATATTATTCCATAATAGTAAAACTTTCTTCCAAGCCCTAGCAAACGGTAAAACGAACCTTAGTACCTACGTTCGTATTTGCGTACGATTCCAAAATTCAGGCGCAGAATGTTTTACCTGCCATAGTTTATTACCTATTCAGCGGACTCGCACAAATAAAATTGTATAATGCATAAGCGAATAGCGAATGGCGAGTTTGATTTACGAGGGAGCACTGTCGGTCGAGCGGAGTCACGGGCTGAATAACTAACATGGGGCTATTTAAATGCTATATCACGCCAAACCTAAATGCTACCTTGTTGGCGAATGATTACATTAAATTATGCAAGGTGTCAGTGACATTCCGCGGAATTCATCCAGTTTTTTCTGAATAACTAACTAACTAATGAATACAGTTATTTAGTTAAGTAACAAGCTAATATAGTTTTTTACAGTTCAATGCATTTAAAACCTAACCTAACCTACAATTTAATGAAAATATTGGCAACTGACCACAGATAAGTAACTTTAACCAGTTACTATGAAATTGTAGAAGCCTTCCGCAATAAGTATAAAGGAGGAATTTTTAGAAATTAACAACCTTAAAATTGTGAAATAGCTTTATAGAAAAAAATTAATTCCCCATCAATCTATTTTATTATTATTATTATATTTATATTTGTAATTAGTTAACAATCAATTAATACAAGATGAGTAACTAAGCGATAGAGTAACTAAGAAGCTTTACTTAAGAATGTACCTAATAGTCATTGGTGAACATAAATAAAAAGTATGTAACATAAATATACGTGTAGTACAGTACATATAGGTGAGACATTCAATACTACTGGGCGATGTATGGTCAAAACCTTTCAGTTGACCCTCGGGATGCGGCTACTTAACATCCCTTCAGGACTGTCCTACACGGGTTTGCTTTTAAGAGACCGTTATTAGATAATTCCAGTTCGGTCGATGTGTTCTTGTATCACATTTGCTAGTAAGACGTAGGTACATTATCTATTGAAATTGTTCCACTAATGTGACGAAGATATGATGGAAGTATAGTACATTTCTGTTTTATATAGGTTTGATGGTATTTTATTTAAATTTACTAATGGATTTAGGTTTTAAAATATCGTTTTAAACTAACTTTTTGTTAAAAATAACTCTACATTTAACTATAATTGATTACCCTTACGTCGCAACGGTTACCATGCCCGACAGCCGTTCAATAGGCCCTGGGTTCTATTCCCAGTGAAGCAGATATTTGAGTGTTGACTTTCAATTTTTGTTTTCCGTATTGTCCATGGCACCCACGATACAGCAAATCCTAGTGTGGTGTTACGAATTTGTAGCTCTAATCAAAACAAACTTGATTAACAGCACAATTCATAAAACTGCAGCAATGTATTGTTAACTTTTTATAAATATTTAATTTGGCCATAAATCGGGAGCTACGCTACGTCATCACGTTATTAAGGTGCTTTCGCCGTGAGCGCCGCTCGAGTTTGTAAGAGCACATAAAAACGTAAGCAATCAACGGGCCAGATGTTTTGCCGAACACATAAACGCCAACGGTGAGAATTGACAATTAACTTCAAATTTCGATACCTTCAAAATATATGCAATAAACTTTATAGGTACTACGCTCGGAAAACAGTAATGGGGAAGCATATAAAATGGATTTCAGGGCAGTTACAAAAAAGCTGATCACTTTATGGTTGAGAGGTGGACTGTATTGTAACGACTCTGGTTTAAATGTTTTATTGTAAAAGTAAGGAACTTCTTATGTAAACTAATTAATATTTATTTTTTACTTATAACGAATCGCAACAACAAACAGATTATGTTGTAGTCGAATTAATTTGAATAAATAGGTTAATTTTATAGACTTAAACAAAAGAGCGAAGATAGACAATTTAATTTATGTGGAATTATTGGAATCGTAGTACCAACTGACGTTAGTAGAGTAATAGGGTTGAATAAAGCGAAGTAGCCAGAGTAAAGTGCAGGGAGAAATTATTGAGACACGAGTGAAGCATGAAATTAAATTGGCAGTCACTTAAATTTAATGTGATATTCATTCTATTGAAATAGTATTCATAGAACGCTCTAGCTTATTCTTGATCACTTCGCGAAAGCCACAGGTATGACAAGCAATCAGCAAACAATAAATAAAAGAAAAACAAAAACCACAAAAGCTAAAAATGTATTTTTGTGGGGTTTGGTGGTGCAATAAAAAAATAAATAGACTATGTCACTCTCACAATGTAGTCAAATTGAGTTACATCTTGATTGAGTTACACATTGAGTTACCATGTTAAACTCCGTCAAAGAAATGGACATAATATTGTATACCTATTATACACACACTTGAACAACATTAGTCTTCTTCTAACGTAGTAAGGCAAAAATTTACTCAAACGTTAATTGTTTGATTAATTAATGGTTAATTAGATTTGTCTTCTATTTGTAGATATTCCTTAGTATTCACTCAAATTGTATCGTCATTGTGATATTCAAACTAGCCACAGTTTGACTGCTACAAATAAATACAATGCACTGTCTAGTTACAGTACTATTTCCAGCATAGTACCTACTATTTTAGTCCCACATTAGTATGTATCTTTGTTAGATATTTGTATATTTATCAAAGTAAGTAAAGGTATTAAAATCAAGATCTCTATATTGAGCTAAGTATAGGCTATAGTTTTGTTTACCGGGAGCAGATGCTAACTGGTTCCGAGAAAAGGAAAAACATTGTGCTAACGATACTCCAAGGAAGATACAAATACTGTAAGAAATATTTATGGAGGTTTTTCGGAATGGAATCCCAGGGGCTACGGAACGCGACGGCCTTCCCTCTGAAAATGGGGCAAAAGACGCGAAAATCCCTCGCCACGCATATTTCTTAATACAGGGATTATAGAATGGCTTCTTAGGCTTGGGTGCCGAAAGAAAGATAACAAGCAATTAGAAGAATCTTAACTTACTTTACAACACTTTATTTTTATATTTGAATCCAATTTACTTAAAGATATTCTGATAATGTCAAAATCAGATTATTTTTGTTGGAATTTCATGATTATCTTATTATATTATTATTATTTAAGTACGAGTATCTATAACTATGAAAAATACTAAATGCTTAGATAATATAATTTTTCATAGAAGATCATTTACTAACAATATTCCTTCATAATTAGAATAATTGGAATAAGCTACCTGCTAAAAAAACCAAAATATTTTTTACGGTTTGGTTTAAATATAATGTTAGATATTTCACAACGACATAAAATATTATTTAAACATAGCACTATACGTGTAAAGTCTCTAAAATTTCTGAAAACTGAACATGAAATCAGCGGGTGCCTAATGCTAATTAAGTAATGGATCCTTAGGGTGTAATCGCGAAGGGTTCGCTTTAATTAATTAATTATTATCATTCGTCGCTATTGGTAACTTGTATATCAAACCCGTCTTATCTGTTTTCATAGACTTCTATTTCAGTATGGAATGTGTTTTACAACTAGTAAACAAATTGATACCATCTTTGAATTATTGTGTCGCTCGTATTATTCAGATTTACACTTATTTAAATATATATTAATACGATTATATTATTACCAAGTATTACTAAGCTAGGCTAGTACTAAGACTTATATTCAATGTTTAAACATAATAATAAAACTACATATATACATACAAGTACAAATATTCTATTCTAGTACTTCACAAGCTAACAAATTTTTATTTGAAATCGCTTCTGTCTGAGAATATAATTATTGTAGAAGTTAGATTGAGGAAGTGTCTACATTGTTATTATCGCCTCAATTCCGATCCGCGAGACAATCTTCTCATTCCGATCGGATACTAGCCACTAAAATTTCTGTCAATAAACTTGTTTTCATAGACAACTTTTTTACAACATTGTGCTGTCGATGTTTTCGTTTACAATCGGTGTATTTATTTCTATTAGATTTGTGTTCAATTTATGGAAGTACTTTAACAGTTTTGTATAAAAATACTTTGTATTATCCTTTAAAACATATCACGTTTCTGTTAAATACAATCTTCTATGTTTATAATATTGGTAGATACTATTTATTTTATTTATAAATACAAAAACAGCCTCTGTAGTATCTGTATTTGGATATGTGGAATGCAAACTGGAAAATAAAATCACAAAATATATATAAAACAAAATGGTGTGAATAAACGGTCAAAGTAGAATTGGCGGTAGTTTAAAAACTGCTAAGGAACGACCCACAAGTCAAGCGCGCGGAAGCGAAAATTTCAGCTTTTCACATCGTATTTTTTGTCGTAAGTACTTATTCCTAAAACAAAGCGTAATGACCCGCACTGCACGCATTTTGTTCACGAACAATCCGAATAGGCCATTTTTCATCCTGAACAATTGAGGGCGGTACTCCGACGCAATTGGCAGAGTATTTTGTCAAGTATTTGTGTTCGTGAGATTCGAATACGCGACATTACGAGTGCACTCTAGGGATTCATACGCATAGTAACAATAGCCGGCTTCCGTGCTCTTTTCCTTGTAATAAGTTCTTTTTGTCATGCTTTAATGAGGTTTATCGTCGATTTCGAAATTTCAGAAGTTAGCACATGTAATACAATTTTCTTTAAAGTAAAGGTAATAACTGAATAGCAAACATTGTTAAATTTTCGGTTTTTAGTGCTTTTAAATATAAGTACCTAAGCAAATATTCTGAATAAATTTTTAAAATAAATAATTGGAATAGCATCCTTTTGGAAGTCTCAGTTATCAATAAATCGAAAAAAAATATCTTGGTCTGTTCTTGAACACAAATCTTCTTATTAAAATGTTAATTAACTTAAATTGATGTATTTTATCTAGTCTAATAAGATTCAGTATTGCTCAAATCAAAATTGCTCTTTGAATTTAAGTTAAGTAGGATGTTCTAGCGTAGATTCGACCATCAGTGTGTTAAAAGACTTTTATTAATAAGCCTGATAACTTTTAAAACCTCAACCTCAACTACGTTATCCAATATAAGCAAGCAATTACGTTATTTATGTGGTAATTAATCACCTGCGCGGAGTATTGTCCGCGAAGGAAGTCATAAAATCTCGCCTCTTATGATTTTCATGGCGGCTGAAGACAGAGCGTTGGAATTTTTCGTTTTATTTTATGATGGCGCGCACTGTCGCGGAGAAATATTGGCTCGGCGGAATAGCTCGTAAAGAAAACCGTTCCGTTCACGGGGTTACGCACCGCAACTACACGCCGCCCCTGCTTACATTTATTATTAGCTTTTCGACGCATCTTGCATACAAACTGGCGCGTTTAAGTGAACTGGTATTGCTCAGTTCTAACGGATAATACAATTAACCGAGGTATAACTTTCATTGTTTCACAGATTTCTTGTTTGCATATAATTAGAGTGCAAAATTAAAAAATCTTCATTTATAGCTTGAACTGTACTTGTTTATTTAGTTTCGCTATAATTTTACATTATTTTTATAGCCTTGCAAAAATGATGATCGATAAGATGTCTAGACGCTATCGATGCTCTTTTTGAGTTCTTATTGACTATTTGTAAGATTTACTGTAGTGAAATATTAGTACGGTTCATCTGAGGTCAATTTCTATGTAGTGTTCACCACGATTGCTATTTTCATCGTAAGACCTATTTATTCGAATACCTCAATTTTCATTAAGGATCTAATTATGTAGATATGTCATGTACGACTATCATATAATAATGAATATCGTATTGATTCTCATGAATATAAATTAACTTGTATAAAATATCTGTCAAGTGTATTTTCAATGACTTTATAAAAGCCTTACTATGGCATAAAACATCTAATCCTAAAGTAAACGCCTCCGAGCCTATTACACTCGATACCTTGAGCAATAAGATTTGAATACCATTCAAAACGTAGTTTAATTAGACTTTGTAATAGACGTTGGATATAGTTTGAATTGATTCGGATAAATTCGGTTTCACGGAGCTTTATTCGTTTACGTAAACTTTGAGATTGACTCTAACAAGCTACGGAGAGAGCGCGCCGTGATTTCTACTCTTAAAATCCAATTTAAATGCATTCCTCTGTGGCACAGGAGGCCCGCCGATACGCTCCAGGGACCAATTAACTTATTCATCCTTAACATTTCATTGCTCAACTTTGGTACCAATTTTGCGTCACTCCAAACTCCTTTTTGCAATTGTGTACACAAATAGATGTTGATAGTACCTATCTACTTACATCCAATTTAGTTTATAATCATTAGAACTATATTATCACCATTCGTATTTAGTTTGTTAGTACGTACTTAGACATACTTTTTTTAATGCCGAATGCGTCGAAATAGTCAAATGTGCACTTATCGATATTGTTTTTCGAGCATAATCTATGTTTGTATGTATGAAATACATTATGTAAATGAGTTGTGACGATCTAAACTATTTATTTACAACGACTTTTTTAACGTCTGTCACTTGGAGACTAATGTACCTACCTACCTACTTAATTAAATGTTTAAAAGGGATATCTATATAATTTTCGAAGTAACGAAAAGTAGTTTAAAATGCAATTTAAACATCCTAATAGAAACGTTTGCACTAAGAATTGTTGCAAAGTGTAATGGGTTCAGGCGAAATTAACGCAGAAAAATAGGAAAAGTTAGAACGAGTTTCCCTCCCAAGGTTTTTTACCTTCCCCAAGTAGCGCTGTGATTGTAAACTGCTGAATTTATAATACCATTTTCGAACTCTCGCTCCATTGGAGAAGTTTTAAAACGGTTTGCAATTTACTTTCGAGTTATACATTCAACATCATTGAAAGCAAATTCAATAATCCATCAGTCACTTTATATTTTTGTCTATGGCATGTCGAACTAATTCAATAACACAAATTAAGTAAACTAATTTGAAAATTAATCTGCTTTGTAAATATGTTAAGTAAAATTATAACTTATTTTAGAATATTTTTTTTATGGGATACATTTACGAGATATTGGTCTTGAGCTAAAGCGGTAAAAAATGTATTTCCAAGTGGAAATTAAAGAAAAAGTAGTAAGTTAATTAAATCTCGAACACTTATTATTTATACAAAAAGCCATTACAAATTTATTTTGAAAGCAGGCGCGTTCCTTTAAAATAAAAAATAATCATTCCTTTTAAGGAGTCCGAACCCTATTTATTTCAAAAGGATGCGATGATTCAAACAGATTTTCGAGATATCTCTACGCCTTCTGTGGATTACTTTGCAAGTCCTTTATAGGAAAGAAAACCAGTATCATCACTACTTAAGGATATTAAAATCCCTTCTATTCGTGTAAGGAGCTTGTTTTCTTGCTGACGGTGCCGGCTGAGCATTTATCGAATAATCCAGATAAACTTGGTTAGGTATAACGGAGTACAGATATTTATTACATACACACGTAATTATACTTAACGAGAGACGTTGTATATTGGACAGTAGATAAACATATCGTAGGTAATATTACGTTATGTAATTGTTGTTGTTTACAATAATGTAATATGGTGCCGTTGTTCAAGATTGTGTTAGTAACCAGGTTTTGTACCCGACGGAAAGTACCTATATTTATGAAAACTATTAGCACTTAATTTTTCAAATTATTTTTCTCCTCATGCTTAATTTCGTTATGTAATTAATACACTAAAAAATAATGTTAATACCTACCTATATAAGGTACATCTTCAACATTACATAAATGACTATGTTTATAAATCATGTAGTTATCTGTTATGTATGATTATTATCAACTGACCTTATTTTAATAAATTAAACCAAAGATCAATTATAAATTCAAAATAACATATTATCAGCGCAGCCGAATATATCAGTCTAGTTAAGTCTGTTAAGGTAACCAACGCGTTTCTCGCTAAAATATTTGCTAATAACGATAGCTGTCATATAAAAAAAAAAACAATAAAAGCTGTATCTATAAAAAAATACTATTGACTGTATGAATAACATTTTTTTAAATTTTGTATCTGTTTTTTTTTCAGATAAAAAAATGAATAAGTTGTTGCTTGCGGTGCTTGTCGTGCTCACTGTGATAGCGATTGCAGATGCAAGGTCATGTTCTGGGTAAGTCTATTTAATTTGTTTTTACCCGACTACGTCTGACAGAGGGTAATGTTTTTCGAGTGTATGTATGTCCATATGTATAGCATGTTCTGGACCCTAAACGCTTTGATGGTTTTAACTCCATTATTAGAATGACGTAGGTTATAGTTATTTTTTAATAATTATTTTTTAATATCATCAAAATTTTTAGCAGTTCGGTTTTTTTTCTATTCATTGTATATAATTGTAAGGATGATGTTATTAGTAGGTCAATATTTAAAAAAAAGAAAATATTAATAATTGTGATTGAATTATAATTCAAGTTCAACTGATTAAATCATCACTATTTAGGTGTATGTTCCCAAAATATGAGACAGACAATTATTTTTTTTCAGAAAAAGAGACGAATCCGACGAGGTGCAGAAATGTTCTGAGGTAGTATTATGCTATTGTTATTTTTTTTATTGTTATATTATGATGCTATACAAAACTAGTTAACACTAGATTAGATAATAGTTAAAAATAAGTTCAAAATACAATAATTCGTAGTATATCTTAAAAGTTCTAAAGTTAAATAAATATTAGGTGTAAATAGTAAGTTTCATTTATATTTAAATTTAAGGTTTAATTGTACTTCTAATACTAAAATAAAATTTTAGAAAAAGAAGGATAAAGACTCCGATGATTCATCATCATCTTCGTCTTCATCATCATCAGAAGAAGACGACAGTAAATGTAAAAAAGGCAAAGTAAGTTTTCAATCTATAATTAGGTATAACCCATAAAACGGTTAAGCCCATGTATGAGAATGTCTACTCTAGACCACTGTGATAAATTGTTAGAATTAAAAAAGAAGATCATAAATACAAGAGAAAACACTTCGCTGTTGTTAGGTATCATAGAAATAGTAATTAATAAGTAACATTAAAGCACTCTCAATCCTACAAAAAATGGAAACTTTACTCCCACGTAAAATCTAATATTTCATCAAATAATTTTTTGACCATTGTCTGGTAATGACTATTAATGAAGAACCTATCTAAAGATATTTCGTATCACTAGGTATACGAAAATAAATGAATTATCCCAACTTTACGTCCGTATTACCATTATTATCTTTTTTTAATAATTGAACTACCATGATAAATATGAAGCTGGTTTGATTGTTATTAAGTTGATTTTTTTTTATTCTACATGATTTACCTTTATAACCAGGATCGTAAAAAGGATTCCTCTTCATCGTCATCTTCTTCCTCCTCTTCTTCATCGTCATCATCATCATCATCAGAAGAAGATGATGATGATAATAATAAATGTAAAAATGATGACAGTGACGACGATGACAGCGACGAAAAATCAAGTCACGTAAGTAGTTTATTTACTTTCTGTTAATAACATATTAGTATCGAGATATAAGAGGGTAAAATTGGTACAAGAGCCTCCCTATGTATATTTCAAACCAAACTTTGCTGTTTGTGGTGCATCTTGCTCCATAACTTACATTATATCACCAGGACCTTCCTATTAAACGTCGCTGGCCTCTGTACAATATAGATCTTTACCTTTAAATCTTCTTATCTCCTTTACCTTTAATTATCTTAATCTTTACCTTATCCACTCTATCACGATGGAAAGGTATTGCACAAGCTCGGAGGCCACGCTAGAGCTCCTGGACTAGGTTTTATGGTTCTACATCCACTGAGTCAGCGTTAGCGTATAGATTATGTAGACGATTACCACCTATTGGGATTATTCACGGTGGTTGCTACGGAGTCAAATGGCTAGATTTGTCCTCGTAGGCTTTCCCGTTGACAAGATTACATAAGTTTGAATCCAAGGACGGATGGATTTCGTCACCCCTCTTAACTGTACCTAATCGAAGCTAGTAAGCCAGTCTGGAATGCCTTAAGGACTTTTCTCAAACGTCTAACGCGTTGCTTTATTACATGTTTACCCAACGATCATTTTAAATGATCGCTGATTTTACCTCAATATTTATTATATTCAACGACTACGTGTTTGTAAATTATTATAGAGACTAAATTAATTTCTACGCAGATAGATTTCAATGTATAATATCAAAGCCTTGTTTGTATCTGTAAAGTATTGTGGGTTCAAATTAATGTTTCAAGGAGATAGGTCAAGAGGTAATCAGCTTTAGTTTTGAAGAGATCTCAGTAAATATTACAAACATTGAAATGATAAGATAACTTATATAAATTATTATCATAATTTCTAGAATTACATTTAGGTATATCATTATATAAAGCAATTCTATAAATACATTACATCTTTATAGGTTTAATTGGATTCACGAATTTTTTTTGTATATATTTTTCAGCATAAAAAATCCAAACATTTGAAGAAAAAATATTAATCTCAATACCGTGTCAATAATAAGACCTACTCAAGAAGTGAAGAAGAATTACAATTACAATAATAGTTTCTTTTGTGAAGGAGTTTTTAAGTATATCATCATAAAGGCAAAATAGTAATAGTAATATTCATGAGTAAACGAACTCATAATAAAATTATTATACACTTTAAACGTACCTAAGTAGTGTATACGTATGTACAGAGTTCAAAGCCAGGTTATAATTGAGTAGATATGAAATTACTCATTAGATCTTTTCTATCAAAGGCTTAATTAACTTTAATTACTAGAGTGATATAACCTTTAGAACGAATGAAATTTAAATACATCTGCACACAAGTGTTTAATAAATTAGAGTAGGTGTGATTACAGGAGCGAGCTGTTGAAGTAATATTTTTTATTGTTATTGTTGTTATTTGTAAATACTTATATAAATCTATAAATAAAATGTCCAAAATTAGTGTTTGTTGTTTTATTTAGAATTAACTGCATATTATTAAGAATACTTTAGAGTTTTTCATACGAAGTGTAGCAACTGTAGGAGGTGAATATTGGCTTGAGTATAAGAACGATTCATTGAACTACTGAGTGTTGATTATCTATAACAGTCCAAAGGCGGAAATATAAAAAAAAACATGCTTATATTATAAACTTGATTGTGGAAGGCAGGTAGCAAGGAAACAATGATGTAATTACCTATTATTATGGTTGCAACATCATTATTCTGATGCTGATACTGAGCAACCTTCAACAAGTGGAAAATGACATAGTTTCCTTTCCTCATCTGGTGTTGTTGAAGGTGAAGCAAGGCATTATACATTTAAGAACTAGTTTTTCTATATTATATTTTTAGGCAAAAGCTGACAAACAAGCAAACAAGTCAAAACACGGTTAAATGATCAGTGTTACCTCGATATCACCAATGTTACGGGTTCAAAAGAGAGAAGAAAGAAAATATACTATTTAATATATCTTTATTTTTTTCTTTAGTCTGTTCTGTTTATGATGTAATTACGGAGACTAATTACAGATGGCTCTGTTACTTTAAACAATGCCGGTAAAAACTATTTCTCACAGCCGTTAATAACAGGTATTGAGATTGGATGTATTTATATTGCAAATAAGTAAATACTATTTTTTGACATTAGATACGTGAGCCATTGGTTCTTGAGACGAAAAAAATTAAAGTACGACGAGGTCTAAAAAGAGATACAATCGTTTAAATAATTAATCTTAACCCTTACATCGCAGACCTGACCACAAAGGGCTTTTATTAGATTTATGGACACAGACAAGTGATTTAAATATTAATCTAAGCGGATGGCATTTTAATTACGAAATGCCTGTCATGTACACATTTAGTATATTTCCGGTATTTTTCACTGAACGCTAACCAGAAAGGATCAAAGAGCATTTTATGTAGGTATTCGTTGATGTTATTACAAAACTTTATTAAAAATCGCCGAATGTCTATGCTATTAAAGTTTATTGTTGTATTGGTAACTTTTTTTACTTCCCAAAATAGTTTATTACGAATAACATTAGGTTGATGTTTAAGGATTTAAAAAAAATAAAATTTTCAAAACTTTAAATGTTGACTAAGTAGCTAATCTAATAATACAGAGTTAAGGTAAAAATATTAAGGGACTACGACAAAGAAGAATGTTGTATGCGACTCTTCTTTAGGTCATTACCTAGGTAAATGTAGACATTTTTTGGCTACTTCTATATTTTCGGGCATACAGTGATTTCAACTTTTTAATTAGCATATTCACCAAAAACTTTGCTGTAGAAAAGTACCAACTGGTCAGTTATTTCGAGAAAATTAGCCATCTTCGTAATGAACGAATGAAATCACTGGAGCTTGCTTGTATTGCGGGCGGAGCTAACGAGCATTTTACAATGATGAACTGGAAGTATGCTTTAATATTCATCATAAAAATATTTGTGGTTTTATCCGTAAACATACACCACGTGGATTTCTATAATCCCTTAGCTATTTTTATTTCATTCGAATATAAAACATCATTAATGTCATAACCTCATAAAAATATTGGTTTTCAATTATTTACTTAATTTACAATTGTTAGTCATTTTTAATGATAATTAAATTGTTTTTAACCTACTCTTTTACTTCATAATTTTTAATATTTTATTAGTTCTACATTATTTATTTATATTAAAATGACCTATCATGATCAAGTGAGTATCACGAAAACATTTTACTTAATTACATAATTTCTGCGAAACGACCTGTTATTGAGATTCCACGAATTGGTTATTACTATCTATGTTATTATGTATAAGTTTAATTGTCGTTTAGTCGAACAAATAATGCTTATTAGATAAAAATTCCATTTACCAGAGATAAAAAGTCATAATGGTTAATATTATTATCAATGTAATCAAGAAAACAGAGAAATCAGTGCTGTTTGATTTTGGTATATTTTTAATGGCTATAGGATCCTTAATTGAAGTTCGAGATACAATTAGACTGACTTTCTAAGACCTCTCTATAAGATGTGAATATGTGAATAAAAGAGTTTCGGTTGGTGTTATTTGGTTGGTGTCTCTAATAACTGTATTACAGCAATAGTGGCGTTAAAAAATATGGTGTTTACACAAAGATAAGTTATAGGCACAGTTTTAAGGCCTTTTACAGTTTTGTTTAAAAAATATTTTGTATAGCTGTATCATGGACACGGCTGTGTATAGTACGTGAATGCGTTTATGTTACAGTTATATTTTTTTAATAAAATATTTTTATTTATGTATAACCTCAAAATGGCAGCTCTTCCTTATCCACCGTGCACGATTTTCTACTGTTTTTGCATACTGTAACAAATTTTTTGATCCTTTAGCTATCAAGTGGTAAAATTTATTTTTATATGGAGACGATAGATCATTAGGTTTTTAGGATTGCCCTCGTATGACAGCAAATTTAAAGACGCATTCACGTTAACACACGTTACCGTCGAAATTCGCAAATTACAATACACATGAAAGATTTAAGGGTCATGGACCACGAAGTAATTTTCTGCTTTATAACACGTATAATAAGGTTAGTGTGTAATCTTCGCATTTCAATTATATTGTATCTAAATTATTTTTTGCACGTGGTTCGTGACGCGGCTTCGCAACAGAACTTATTTTTTATTAACACATTGTCAGTATCTGTCCAAATACGAGCGGCACACAATGTTGTTTAGGTATCGATAAAAAACGATTAAGCTCTTATAAAAAGCAAAGATACCTTGCCGTTTCAAATAATAAACTTAGATAATTTTAAACATTCAACAACAAGCAAGCCTAACAACTTGTATTAAAAAAAATATGTGTACATCGTTGAATCGTAATCTGCTATAACCTGTTACGAGTACAATAATGTAGATAGCACAATTTGTCTGTTGACAAGCGAGAAGAGGCGCGCGATAAACGAATAGTGGATAGGCAACGAGTCTATTCTTATATTATGATGCGTCTGTTAACGCAGACAGTAGTGTTCGGTGTTATCCTTCAAGTGTTACAAGGTGAAACGGTTCCTTTGTCATCACAGGACATCGGCAGTGTATTTGCAAATCCTTTCAAAGATTTCTTTGGATATTTCTCGAAAAGTACATCAGCTAATGACAACAAGGATCCACAAGATGGTAAAGTTAAACCTGAGGGAAAAATGATTGATGCACCAAAGAACACGCGGCCATGCAAACATGGTACAATTAGAGATAAAAACGGTGTATGTAGAAACCCGTGGTGATACGCACTTAGCGCCGTTCCATTGATTGTGTAAAAAGTGACGTCTCAGTGTGTTTTACGCCTTACATAAAAATGGACGTTAAAATTGTATTGTTTACGATAATATTTTGTTTGTCTATGGTGCAGCTAGTGAAATCAGGTGTCGTATTTAACTTCCACGACAAACTTCGTATGGTATCGACGACTACCGAAAAGAATGTGCAATCTAGTCAAGTGATAAGAGTACCAGATCTAAAATGTAGCATTGGTTACAGACGAGACTCTTTTGGAAATTGTAGGCAGCAATTATCATGGTAAGTACCGTATAAATAGGTGAATAATTTCAAAGATTCCTAATACTTCGATTCCTTTTAGAAGTATTGTTTATTAGGTTAGGTAATAAATGATTCTTGTCAAATGAAGTGAGATTTTATCAATAAGTAAAATTAATTCTTGTTTATTTGTTGCTTTCCAGATAAAGTGGAAACAAAAACCTCACCGATAAAGTGACTAACAGAGATTGATCTACCAATATTTGATGAACATAATTTACGGATGTTTCTTAGTGCATATAATTCTTGGAACTGAATAAATTATATATAAATATGATACGCTGATAAATAAAGGTTAAGAGTTCGCTTTGCTGTGATATCATCGTGCTAATATTCTTTTACAGTCAGTCGATTTTATACACGTAGAGACTTACACACGATACGTTAATTAAAATGAAAGTTTTAATAGTTGTCTTCTTTTGTGTTTATTCGGTTCTTTATATCGAACCGATAAGAGGAGATTTAGTGCAAAACTTTTTTGGTTCGATCCACAACGCTGCTTCAAAAGTAAGGTCCGATTTATCAAGAGTTTTGAATCCTAATAAGAATAATGCAAGAACAGTTGGCAATACCCAAACTGAAGCAAATAAACAGATTGGTGAGGGAAAGTGGGAAGGTAATGACAATAATGTGAAAATGGACTCTATAACGTTTCCTACCGAGGCAACCCCTGTATCTTCTACGACAACCCCGGTTAAGACAACCACTACAGCAGAAAGTACTGTAGGTAATGAAACGGACATTAAGGATGGGAAAGAAAACTTTGCTGCGAAATGTAGTACTGGGTACATGAAGACAGGAGATGGAAGATGCATGAAGGTTGCATAAATCCAATGTAATGATTTCAATAAATCTTTACTAAATCCTGTATCAGCGTTTAATTTACTATTCCTAAGTATTACTTAATAATTATGAAGATAACATTCTAAAGAAAAAGGAAGACTTAATAGCAGACAAATAAGAACAAGTAAAATTACTTTTATAGGAAGTTGAATTTAAGACAAATGAACCAGGTTTGCAAAGCAGCATTATTGTCACTAATTGGACGATTTTAAATATACTATGGAGCTGTGTAATAGTTGATTACAAATATTTAGATTTTTTTAAATAATCTATAAAGCATATTTTTTCGATTTCAGTGTGATATGTTACAATTTAGACTATCCTGATTTTAAGCCCCACTTTTTGGTTAAATACAATTATTCTTAAACAATTTTGTGATTATAAAACTCTAAAAGTACATTTTAACATCAATTAAATCATTCACGTATAAATTTTTTGTTTAAAATATACAAATAGGATATACTCTGTACAAAACACTCCAATTTATATGAAGGACGTTTGGGTTTTACTCCGCGTTTCCTCAAGCGAGAGTCGATTGCGGGTCTAATGAGAAATAACGATGAAACTGTTTCCCTAACTTTTACCACGGCTTTATTACTACTTTATCAGCTACTTGGCTCTACCCCGGCCTCGTTCATTAGTAATTTATAAAGTTGTGTTTTTTAAATCACTTATTGAGGAAAAATTTACATACCTACAATCTTTTTACGTAATTTTTTTTTGGTACTTATATTAAGGCACTAGTTTAACGCGGCGGTAGGTAATATATTTCGATTTTGGTCAGTAAAATTGATGATATTGGCAGTAAAGTTTGGGCAGTAAAATAAATTAAAACGATCAGTAATAAATATATTTTTCGGCAGTAAAATAATTAAATGGGCAGTTAATAGTGGGCAGTTATAAAG
>LGAG01000797.1:2287106-2327060 GCA_001278395.1 Lerema accius
AAACCCGTTTTCTATCTTCATATAAAAAAGAGACCTGATGATAAGTCACACAATTGACAGAGGATCACAATCTTCTCATTCAAGCTATTTATGGGTAACTTAAAGTTTCAATTAATAATCCTATGTAAGTTCAAATTGGAGTTGGTAAAACGCTTGTAGAGTTCGAATAGAGGGTTACCATAGTTTCAGTCGGGAAGTTGCTTATATTAACAAGCGGAGCGTAGGAAGCTTACTCTTCACTACAAATTCTAGGTTCTAATAGGATTAGATCTCTTTTAAGGTAAGTCATTAGCCTTTATACCCATTAGATACTGTTTTAAATTAATAGGTATAGCATGAAATTAGGGAAGCTGGCAATTCCATGTAGTTATCTGAAGATCACGTTAGGGAAAATTTGCTCTGACGACCTGAAGAAGAATGCGGGGTTTCGATGTTTTCTTCCGGTATTCTGTCCCAGTTGCCATTTTTGATAAAGAAATATCTCAATTTTTCAAGTAACATGAGTAAATGTGAGACTTGGCTTGGTCACTAACTGTCCTATCAATCGGCCCCTTCTCTTCGTAATTGACTGTAAATACAACGAAAACTTGTGTAGCATTTTAAAATACTGTAATCAAATAAGATCTAACGAAAAATATTATCAACTTTTCCATATTTTCTTTTTGTTTAAAATGTAAAAACAAAGAAGGAAGACTTGCAATTACTCGTTTTGGAAAAAAGTAAGTAATGGAGCATCTAAAATGGCGTAGGTCGTTACATTGGCTCACGTAGTGTGGGCACCTAATAGCCCTTCTCACTATTCCTCACTATTTAGCAGGTGCCTGTTTTCCCACGTCTCCCCCACTAAAGGTTATTGGGCCTGCTTTCACGCTTTTTATTGCCTCAACGCAGTTTGAACTCAATTATTTTTATGGTCGGGCAAATTGCTATTTTGTTGCTTTATTGCGATTATCAAGACGAAATTAGTTCTACGATTGATAGGATGGTTTATTTGGCAGTTCTCTTTCATTCGTGGTTAAAGCATAGTGTTAAAGTTTTTGGTTATAAAAGTTTTCTTTGTTCGCTTATTCATATTCATGAATGGCTCTGCTTCCTTCATTTAGATTAATCGATACCTTTGCTTCGAACTGATCCTTCTGATCCTTATCCTGCATATACCTGCTATTAAAATAAAATATGGTGTTAGTCTTCTAGCTATATATTTGTTATAGATTATAAAGGGTTTTCAATTCTTTAATATTCGGAATTTGGTGGTTCCATGCAAGTTATTTACTACTGAAAGTGATGAATATCTTATTATTTTGTATTTTGTCATCTTGTAATTAGAATTACAATGAGTAATGTTAAATAAAAGAGATCAAGTATTTACAATATAGAATTAATTACAATATAGATCAATTTACAATATAGAAAAAATACGTATTATAAAAACAAAGAATTGTTCGTAGCCGCACAAATTTAATAAATTTATCGCCATGTTAAACGGTCCCCTTTGAATTTCATTATGTATTATTACGTATCTTAAAATTTATCTCACAAGATAAAGATGCAGAAGGAAGTTGACAGCGGCACAAATTGTCCTTCGTGTCTTATCTTCTTGCGGTGATTTTCTCAATTTTCTGAATAAATTTCATTAGGTGGTATTACCTTCGTTTGGTAAGATAGGATGTACGTAACAGGGACATAGTAGGTATGTACATATTTTTTAATGAAAAGTAATTTAGTCTTTGAGTGAAAATCAAAAGGTTTTTATAAACACAAAAAGCTTTCGAACAAAGGATCTCCGCTGTCTAAGTGTCATTTTCCACAAAGCGACATTTCACATGGTTTCTCCCGTTAGAAAAACCTTCGTTTGCCTGCTAGGTACGTAAAAAAGCGGCGTGGACAGATTTTTAAAAACTGTTTGTTGCCGTGTTCTTTGATATCGAGCTTTTTCGCTGTCAGAGCCTAATCATATGCACGCTCTAAAAGCACTTTGTTAATTTCTGTACAAACGTTAGATTTTTAATGAAATAAAGCCATTTGGAGCTACACAAACAAGGTACTCAAAAACTTGAAATCTTGAAATACACCAGAATTTTTAAAACAATCTACTTATTGTGATGAATAAAATAAATAAGTACTGTTTTTTCAGAAACATGCCATAACGAGGTATAAAAGCTTAAAGTGACGATGTAATAAATATAAATGTAATAAATAAAGCTTTATACAAGTGCAAACTAACCATCCTTGCTTAAGGTGCCGCCTTTAAGAGCTTGATGCCTTGTCATTTTCTTTTTAATTGGCATCATATTGATGATGCCTTTTGTCAACATTCGAATACTGGCCACTTTCCGACAATATTTGACCTTTCCGATAGCTCACGTTTGTTGGTTATTAATTTAAGAAAGAACTAAAAAAAAGAACGTCTTCAAACGATTATTGATTTAGAAATGTTTTGCAATAATTATATCAGCCGGCTTTAAACCATTAACCTGCAAAAAAGCAATAGAATGAATAAAGTAAACTTCACTAAATGTATTTCCAGGAGCGACGAGAATTCAATTTTCACAGGCAGGAAAAAAGAAACAGTTTTATTTAAACGACTGATTTGAGAGCAAACACCTACCGGGAACCAGCCCGCATCTCAATACAGGAAAATCCATAGCAACCCCTGTATAGATAGTTTGAACTGATTATTTATTGGATATTTCTGGATTCGAAATATTGGTTTACCCGACCTTTCAAAACGAATTTTGTATTCATCTCAGTGTAGAACGATCCTGAACTCTGTATCTTCTTTGGCGGCAATAGCGCGTTCCTATTTTTGACCGATAGATTGAATGGTAAACAATTCACCATTTTCTAGATTTTAATTTGTCCTGCTATATAGTAGATCGGCCATTTTGTAGGTACCTTTATTCTAATATTAGTTGCGATTTAAAAAGTAGAAACTATTATGTTCGTCTTTTTATTAACGCCGACTAGAGGTGGAATAATAGTATTTTTTCTATATAACGTAAGTGATGTAATATAGAAATGCTAAAAATTTTTTTATACTTTGAAAACAGACTATAAAAATGATAGTAATTTATCCATAACGTAATTAATGTGTGTATCAAGTCTACTCGTTGAAAAGATGTAGATAGTTTACTGCGAAACCTTAAATAATGTTTCGCATTTTAGTAGAGCAGCTAAAATATGTCAAGTATGGAGTGAAGCCGAATAGTTAGGATTGACGGAGGCCTCGGTACAACCGCGCCGAGTCACTCGAGGTATCAAATTCAGATTGCACGAATATTTGCGGCCTCGGAGTAAATCCACTCGGCATTACACGTTCTAGACATTTCTGTTGTCCGGGAGATTATACTATAGTTTAAGATACGAATTAAAAAATAATTTATAGATAAAAAGTCGTGTGTAATAAAATTAGGTAATTAAATTTGTTTTTTTTGTGGATTGGCTGAACAAATCTCGGTCAGTCAATGTTTGATCAAAAGTATTTTTTTTTTTTTATACTTTCTACAATATAATTTCAAAATTATTACAGTGAAGTATAAGTCCTAAATATTTATTTTATATTACAAATTCTGCGGGCTATTCAAACCTTCATGTGAAATATGTATATTACAGATATACTCGTACCTGTAGCTATGCCTACACACGGGCTCAGACGTGATGAAATTATAAGAGTTTTGTTTTTCACCATTTATTTAAACCTAAAAAGCGAGTCATGCATACATATATGTAGCCGGCAAACGCCATTTGATATTTATACAACAAACACGTACACACACGGCAACTCGCTAGAGAAGGCGGTGTTAATGGAGTCGGTAATTTGCATAAACACATTTGCTCAGATTTTGACACCCTCACTATGCTTGACATCTGAAATCTCTGACATGAATATTGCTGAGAATTCCCTTCGCCCTGTTTTGATGACGCATCTGTCTTAATATTATTCTACAAGTTTGATTGTGTAGGTAAGTAAGCACATGGGACAGCTTTTTTGGATGGTAGTTTTGATTATGTTAAAAATCGGTTTATTACCTTCTGGATACAATATTATTTCTTATTATTCGGAGTTGATGTTACATTTTATTTCAATTATGCAGAGATGGTAGCTTAAAACATACATATTTGTCAATTCGATAGTTCGATAAAAGGGCCTGTAAACATTATTAAAATAGGTTCCTAACAGGTTCCTAAATATAAAGTTACAAATTAACTTATTTCTATATTCTTGTACGTCAATTACTGGTTACAGTAGACTCAAAATTTCAAAGTGAACATACTCGTAAGTTATTGTTAATTCAAATATAACTTATAACACTCACTGCTATCCAGTACAGCTAGTATAGGTTGTTAGGATCATCGGTTTTGTCGCATCACGGCCAGAATGTGTTCAATATTCGCGTACAAGTGCATTGTAGACACGGGATTAGTCGTACGCATTCAGTTACCACTCCATTGTGCTATCGTCCGTCCATCAGCTAATATAGCCATTGAATGAGCGTTGATTGTAGACGCATTCTATTCATTTATGTGTAATGTGTATACTTGTCATTATTTATTGATATAATTATAATGAGAGGTTACTTTTGAGTTTACAGATTTTGTTTTTTAAATGTCATTTAATGTACATTATCTGTGCATGTACTACCTATAGCATTTTACGCCATATAAAAAAAGTATATTTTATTTATTTTAGTATTTTTAATTAAATAATGGTAATGTTTTAAGAAAAAGTTGTATTGAATTTTCGCCTTAATAACAGCTTCTTCTTTATAGCGAGTATTATAGATTTTTACTTGTACATCTATACAGTTAACATTATTTTTTTCGTCTACTTTATGTTATAATCCTTCTACTTTCACCATTTATAATATTAAATTTTGTAATGGTTAACTGGTAGAGTTTGACTTATTCAGTTTATTTTTAATTAATATCCACTTCTATAAATCATATTTTATAATAGATGAAGTGAGGGATGCAATGAAATTGGAAAAATGTCTCGACACCGCGCAGAGGAAATTATCCCGCCAATGATTTGATTGCCTTGGAATATTTTATCAGTGCTTTTAAATCTAGTTATAAGTATAAAATAAAGGTATTTTATGGTCACTAAGAAAAATCCAAGAATATTAACTGCAATTCCTGTAAAATACAAATTAGTAGACATTTGTTTTAGATCATGTTTCTTATCTTAGTTAATAATTGTCTGCTATTTCTCAAAGTACCTATTCACTTTATATTAAAGTGATAATTTAATTATCATTTTAAAATATTGTTGAAAATTTAACAATGCAATTATTAAACATAATTGTTATACAATCACATTTCATAACAACATTCTAGGTATACTGCAATTGCTATTTTACAATTTGCAATGCTCCAAAAACTTAGTTTATAATATTCTATTTTTGGATAGTAAAATGCTTACAAATATATTGCAAAATAACTGAAGCGGGATACTGTGTCGCGTGCCGTTGAAACAAGGGAATCGCGCCGACGACGGTGGCAGCAGTCTGGCGGGCTCTCCTCTGAATGACAGGTAACTTAACATCGCTTTACGGGCTTATTGTCTTCAATCTGGCTCCAAATGCGGCGTGTTTCCGATTTACATTCTATGAGATTGTATGGATGTACCAAAATTTTACTTTGGGTTTTCTTATCATAGCAAGGAATGTTTTTTTTTAGCTTAATAGATCCAGCGGTTAAGTATTTTTGACGTGTTTCGGTTGTTATATCTGATTGCTTTGACATACAGACTATAATTTTTAAAGTGTTCTTGATTTCCATTTCATTATTTTAGTGCTCCCATACTTAACATTTTTTTTTAATATTAAATTTATGGAAACTTTTTTCATTGAATCTTATTAAGGTATACATTAAGTAATGGATATTCAAAACCATCTGTCCTTATAACAATTGCTCATTAAGACTCCATATTAAATGGCGAACTTTCATAGTACAGAATCCTTTCTATACCGAAATTTCGGTAACATTTCAACCCTCTCTGATTATCCGTATTGTTAAGAAGAACGTCAATTAATTCTGACGCCGTCAGATTTGATAGCATTAACAGTAATATGATTATCCACTCACTTGACATCCTTTACACCCCACAGCAGTATTAAGCAACCACAATCTCCTTACATTGTGTTAAGCGGGTTACGTCGATATAACTTCCTTCATGAAAATTCAAAGCCAAATTGTTTGCTATAGTTTATTCTGATATCTCTTTCAATATCACATTGTATACGGGAGTATTGTATGTATTTAGGTGTGATCCAAGTTTGCTTATATCATTGTTTTCATTACTTATTTATTCATTGTTTATTAACAGAGGTAAATCAATGACTGTACTACAAACTATTAAAGACCTTGGATTATTAATGCAGCCGTACGTATTGTGCTCGCAATAGGAATATATGTCATGTACAAAGAGAATCTGCATATCACAGTGCGTGGCAGGTGCACCCAGTAGATTCATGCGGTAGGCTATGCTCATTGTCTGCATGTAAGTGCTTAATTGACGCGGGATTAGTCCCGCATGTCCAGTCGCCCTAACCCCATTTCATTGTCACGTGCACACCAATAAGATTCCATCCAGATTTAACTGGGTGCTATGCTGTTGTGTTGAAATAATAACATGCTAGTTTCCTTCTGAAATTTTAACATGAAATTTGTGTTATATTGTTTAAGTTTCACGTTATATCCGCCAGAGGGCTGTAAAAATAGTCAGGGACCGAAACATGGTATTGTCGGATATTGTTTTATAAGCCGTTTTTTGTTTCCCGATTTTGATGAAATTTGGTATAGAGATAGTTCAAAGCTTCAGGCAGGATTTTGTATTCCAAAAATTTGTGTAGTAGAGAAATATCAATTGAAATATACATATAACGCCTGAAATAAAGGAATAGCGAGGCTTTACCGCAACGAAGCGCACGGCAGGTAAGTTATCAATAATAAAATACTTAAATATGAAATTCCAGAACGTGCCTATATTATAATATTTGAAACACTGATGTACTCGTACTGTTTTCACTAATATGTTTTTAGCTTTTAAATTTATATTTTTCAGTAGATAAAAGAACATCCGTCCACTTTGATTCCGTGAACGTATTAGCATTGGATTTGAATGGAACAAACAAAGGAATTGTTTCAGACAGTCTGCTTTCGTAGGCGATTGCAAATTCGGAGTATCGTAAATCCGGGCCCAAACCAATGTTATAAAGAAAACCTAGGATTTTAGTCAAATGCAATTCTTTTTTGCTGATTTTCTACGTAAGAATCTTTAAAATAAGCAAATTTGCCTTATTTTATTTGGAGGCTATGACCGATTTTTAATCAGTAACGAATTATCTAATAATATTTTTTATATTCAAGGAAATACATACTTTTTGGGTCCAATAAGGTACGAGAAATCCGGATGACTCAAAAGTATGACTCAAAAATGTAAATTTCTGAAAATAAAAATGAAAAAGTATCACTGATTTTTTTGCATTACTACAACTGTATCTACGTAAATACCTACGTGACAAAAGAATCACCATACGTTCTAGTTTCAAACGCATTAGGTAACCAGGCAATATCGAAGGCGAATACGTATATTGATAAATCCTTACAATCGTTCCGGCTTTGCGAACGAACTCAGCAGATGCAAGTTGCCTTGGTATACATTCCCTTTCACGAGATTACTGCTACAAATGCATGAAGCTGAAATTACTACTGTTATTTGTTACGTTTGATTTAAAGTACTTTTTTGTTACGCGTTTATTACTTTTATCTGTATTTGTAAGGGGGGATTACAAAGTTAATTTAACTCATTTTCTTATTCCTTCCTATATCTTTAAGAAATTTGGCAGCTGGATGTATATTCAGTAATTATTCGGTAATTAAACATTGTACAATTTGTACATTGCTACTCGTAGATAAGCATACAGGTACCTAGTATGTAAATAAACTGTATTAATATGTATATTATATTTTATTACTTTGTCTACTATTGTATAATCTAGAATCATCTGAATAAGCCAAGCTGGCAAAAATCTCCTAGCCATCCTTTTTTATTGGTCCCCCAGATGGTTCAGTAGTGTTGGGCAAAAAAGTCGTGCCTTCTTAATTATTCATGCAATAGAACTAAACAATATACGTTTTTATGAATGTAATTGAAATGTTTTAGTGACACACAACTTAAAAAAAAACTAAATTCAATAGGCCTTTAATTTAATTGTTAATTAAATCCTTTAGACATTTTTTTTGTTACTTCAAGACAAACAATTTGCCCTCGGCCGCCTTTTTATTTCACCTGTCAAACTTTACCGAATGAATCCCTTCTTACAATTTTTTACTTATCTGCTGACTAAGAAGCTCAATTAGAACTAGACGACGCCCGCGGCTTTGCCCGGGAAAGAGTACCTAGTTGATAAAAATATTGAAAAAATATCCTATGCCCTATTCCTGGATGCAAATCTGTGCGCCAAGTTTCAGCTTAATCCGTTCAACGGTTAGAGCGTGAAGGACTTACAAACATTCAAATACCCAAACATCTTTACAAACTTTCACATTTATAATATTAGTAGGATTATGTCCTCGGCATTGGAAATTAACATTTTGAAAGGACTGATGCTTCACTTTTAGCATTGTATGCGCGCACTATCCTCACTGTCTCGCTTAGCTTAATTTCTGAAGAATCTACTTCAAACAGTTGACAAACAATATAGACCGTAATTACAATGACTTCGAGTGATGAATACCACGGTTATCGAATTCTTATTTAACGAAAACCACTAAAGTCCAAATTAGAATCGTGTCGCGGGTCCCGTAGCTAAATTAATGTTTTTTACTTTGTTTCAACATTTTATATTCCCCCTGTACCTTGTATCTTTTGTAATTTCATATATCATAACGCAATGTAAAGAAAACGTTTAATTATTCACAGTATTAATGATAATGATGGATCATTCGAACTTCATTTTTAGGTTAGAGTAATTTGTGCAATTTGAATTTTCTTACTTTTTAATGTTATTTAGATGATTTTTTTCTTGTAATCTAGAAATAAAGGAAAATAAGAATTTCGGAAAACAAATACACAAGTTAATCGTTTTTTGGCTAAGCGGAATACTGAGAATAAAACAATTTGTTTCGTCGACTACAGGAGATGAAATATCATTTAGGATGGAATTTATCCAATAACGTTTACATTAAACACTTTGAGAGCGCAAGGGATGAATGATCGAAATGTCAGTAATGATGCCGGCAGCTATTATCCTTGTAATAATTTACTGCTAAATTCCATAATTTTGGAAAGTAATTTCGATATTGAATAAGAACTCTTCCTTAGAAATTCTTGCAATTTAGCACCTATTAATATAAAAACCTTAACTTGTATTTATATAAAATAATAAAAAGGTAATATAGGTATTAGCTAAGCGATTAGATAATAAATTATACATAATGCATAATATACTTGTTGTTTATAGTTTTATATATACTCGATCCTACGTGTAAAATATTTTTAAGGTAACACAATCAAAACAATACTTAATTAAGAATTAAGAAATGTATAAAAACAAACGTAAAGAAACGAAATCTCTTCAGTAATTCTCCATAAAATGTAGTAAACCCTAACTTTACGTATAACAATAACAGTTCTCGTATTACGGCAAGAACCTTTCTTATAACTCATTCATAATTTCGTCGGTCTTTACGCCGGTCACAGAGCATAATCCTCGGCTGTCAGTACCACCATTACGTTTATTAGCATGTTATTTTTGGAGGAGAAAGAAAACGAGCCATTTACTCATAATGCCCAAGTCACCTGAGCGTGGCAGTTCCGTGCAGCCGGCGCCTGATGGTGGCAATCAAAGAAAACACACTAATTAACTTTGCACCTTGGAATATTTCTTGCGACACTTACAACGAATATTTTGACTTAACGTTACATTGTAACATTATGTGTAGGTACGTAGCGATTATGCCTGTAAAACGCACTGAAGAGTTAGTAATTTGAATTGTTTGATAATAAATATTTTAGAAAATTAAACCAAGTTCAATGAAGAGTACAAAATAATGGATAAACCTACAGTTTATTTTGATGTCATGTTGCCTATAATAGTTTTTTAATATTAATAAAACGAAAATAAGAAAATCACTTTGCCTTGCTTAGTATCTATAATATTAAGTGCCGATTTAATTTTCATGACCAAAACCTTAGGAACTTAACTTTTAATTAGAGTGATTCGAAGTTTGTTAAAGTTAATACTAGTTTGAGGTCTTTTTATTGCTTTAAAAAACTTTTTCTCCCTTAAATTCTGTTAATTTTGTTAGCTTAATTTACTAGTGATTGACAATGGAGATTTTCTAGATCTAGTATGTTTAACATTTAGCTAAAAAAGTAATTAGGTACCTACGTAGGTACTAACATTTTTGGATATGGATGGAGTAAACGTGATATTAAATATATCGGTCACACTAACGTAGGCTTCGGACATTTGGAACACTAATCTCGTGAAAGGAAATGTATTACGAAGCCCAAGTGCAGTTCGCAAAGCCAGGCGATTGTGAGGATTTACCCGCACACGTACGAAGATTTGAATAGTCAGTTAGAATTTGTAAAGTCGATTTATTGCGAATATTTGCTTTTAACAACAAATAAAGCCCTTACTAACTGTAAAGATTCAAGGTTGACATTTTATTCAAAACTCTTCAATAATTGGGGTATTGGCATAATTTGACTGTGTATAATGGTCGGTTTTGTTATAGTTAATTGTAATCAAAGGCATTTTATTTTAATACCCATATTTTCAATTAATGCTTTTTACCGAAACGTTAACGACTGTATTTAACAGGAACTTAAGCTGTAAAAAATATCTCAGTTGGCCATAAATAATATTTTGTTGTCTGCCATAATTATTTATTAATGGTTGGTGATGGGTTACTCGCTATAAATGTTCTCTCAAATGGCAATGTGAAAGTTGGTAGCTTGTGGAATCTATCGTTTTCTTTATGAGCTTCCATTATTATCGCTTTTGCGTTCCTCGATAAAACGTGTCTCTCCACTTTTAACAGCTGTTTCGGAAAGTTTAAAACACCTATTAAATTTGTTATATTTTCAATTTGCCGTTTTGCCTATTTTACACGGAAAAAAACAACTCAACTTGTTACTGATGGCTTCTTCTATTTAGATGCGATTTTTTCCTGCAACTTCAAGCATTAGTGTTTTATCTTCTATTTTACTAGGGATTTCTCTTTATTTAGTTTAAACGCCCCCTTTTAACATTGAGTACCTTTTGTAGCGTCTCTAATTGTGCGTACTTATAATAGTAATTAGTAAATTAAATAACCTTTTTTTTCCTTCCCTTTTGCTATTATATCATATCTATTAACGATTACTTTTATTATTTCACATAATATATTATTTTTTACTAAAATATTGTACGATAGAACTGCCTAGCGGAAGTTACGGAAAGAGCAAAAGAATTACACGAAAAATTTTCGTAGACTTTTTCAGACTTTATTTTACTTCCGTTCACGTCAATGGGCTACGAATTTTTTAATACCGTAGATACGTAACCAACAACAACCTGTTTGATTTTGTATGTAGATATTAATACAAAGTTAGTGAAATACTCATGGCAAAACCGTAATTAGTGCAACATTTAGAACAATATACACATTGAGGTTAACTGAAAACCACAAAGGACTAATTCCGACCTAATTATACTGTAATCTATAATTACAAGCAGTAATATTGACTTATCGAAGTTTGTAGTTAGAAGATATTTAGGAAAAACTTTAAATGTATTTATTAACGCATTAGCGGTTATTCTGATTTTCATTCTATTTGCCATAAATATCCGAAAAAAATTTGTAACTTAGGAGGCGGTTTTTACTAATTGCTTATTAGCTTAAACATGCAAGTGTGATGTAGCTAACACAAAATGTAATTCGGTTCACAAATTAGATACAAATCATACTTAATAAAAATGTTGATTGACTGACAAACACGCTACAGCCTAAACGGATAGACCTAGAAGCATGAAACTTGGCATAGAGGTTCCTTCTAGAGTGTAGGGGAGCACTAAGAACGGATTTTTGGAAATTCACATATTAAGGGGGGGAAATAGGGGATGAAAGTTTGTATGAAAATTAAAAAAAAAATTAGAGCAAGCAGTTTGCAAATTAGTATTTAGGTTTTCGATACTAAGCTAAGAAGTGTGGATTTTAAAAAATTTAGGAAATTGACCCATAAGGGGGTGAAATAAGGGATGAAAGTTTGCATGAAAAGTAACCAAATTTTAAAGCTAGCAGTTTCCAAATTCGTGGTTGGGTGTATGGTTGCAAAGGATGAAGAACCTTATTCAACGTTTTTTTTTAATCAATCCTTAAGGGGATAAATATCACAGCAAAACTATAATTTCCGCAAGCAAAGCTGCGGGCAACAGCTCGTAATTATATAAATGGATCGCGTCAGTTTTAATAAACGAACAATATGGCTGATGAAAATTGGGAAAGTATTAAAAAAAATAATGTCTACGTCACTTTCATAATCAAGACGACTACCGACACCTAAACGTCATTATAATGTTGAAATCCGTCCAGCCGTTTAAGCATAAATAAATATGGGTATTAGATATACATAAATAGACATACATATGCTTGAAAAACCTTAGCCATCTTGCGCAGTTGTGTAAAAATGTTTAGTATTTATAGTGAGATTACCTTTAAGTCGGCAGGTATTCGATCACGTGACAGAAGGACGGGGTCGGACTGTGATAATTAACACGTTTCTTTGCACCGGCCGCAACAAACTTTATTAATACCGGCGGGGCCCAGCTTTGAGGGAAACAAACTTTTCTAATGAAGTCGCCGCTGGAATAACTATGGAGCGCTCTTAATTTGTTTATTTCGTAAAGACTGTTTGAGTCTACCATTTTAAATTGGTTTTTGAGATTTAATTATAATTCGGTGTAATACCGCGACTTTGTTGTTTACTTTATACTTTTGCTGTACCACTAGTTTTATGTGGCCATTTCAATTGTAAAGTTGAATTTTCCGCGGTTTGTATTATTTTTAAGTGGAGTGTTTTAATATAATACAGATACTTAGGTAAACTTAACGTCAAATTACCAGAATTATTTTTAAGCAATACTTAATGCGGTTTAGTTATTTTTTATTAAAATGTAAAAATGGCACTGTTATATTATTATTTCAAAGTGTTTTATCATTAATGTATTATTATATTGTATCTAGATAATATTTGTTTTTTCATACACATTTGGATTTACCCTGTTCTTATTTCTCGTCGTTCGTTTTATAGCAGTTGCCCTTTTGTTCGGATTTACGACACGAATGCAAAATCTAAAATCGCCTACGAAACCACATTGTCTTGAACAATTCCTTTGTTTGTTCTATTCAAATTCAATGCTAATACTTTCCCGGAATCAAAGTGGACGGATGTTCCTCTTCAAATGCATTTAGAAAACGAAAATTTTACTGAAGAAATAAAAGAAAGCATAATGTAGGTACCTACTCTCTAAGATATGAGTTTTTAATATAGGTAACATAAGAAGTATTATTTCCAAATATCGGTTCTTGATTAAAAACAATCTTCTCTGCTACAATAGTGACGTAAAATTGTTTGCGGATAATGAAATTAATGTCACGTAGTTGAATGCAGCAGGCGAGTCCTCAAAATGATAGTTGATTTTTAATACGCGCGTCCTCAGAGCGTTAACATCGCGTTTTAAGAGCGTTTTTGTAAATAGTAATTGAACGAAGCGATACGAACGCAAATGGAGTAGGCTGAGATCGCGCGTTCGTATTGCCACCAACACGAAGTAAACAAAATTGATGTATAATAAAAGAAAATGAAAGTAACATCAAAAAGATATAAAAGACAGTACTTTGTGTGAACATTGCGTCATTAGCGTTAGTTGGGAAAGCGATTTGTGTCCTCACTAATGGAGGTGAACGTGTCAGTAGGTTCCCTAAAAGTTGGTAACTCTTCGAACCTATCGGGCTCCCATTCCTTACGAGCCTCCATTATCATCAGTTCTCATTTTTCGATAAAACGTGTTTGTCCCCGTTTAACAGCAGTTTTCACCAAGTTTAAAGACCCCGTAAAATCGGTTATATTTTCAATTCTTACGCGTTCTATCAAGGAAAAAGGTTCACCGTGAATAAATCACAATGTTCACCGTCAGACGTGTTTAAAGTTTTAAAGTGTTAAAGTGAACATTACTTACATCAGTAAACTGTTCATAAATAAAAACAAAACTGAGACCACCAACTTTTCACTTAACTTCCCAGAACTGTTAACTTCCTGTTTTTAAACTCCGTTGCTTTTTTGCTTGAAGTTAAGAAAGCGCTTTAGGTTTGTAAGTTTTAAACAGCTTCTAACACCTTACTTGGAATGTAGAGTGGATCTACTTTCCATTACCATTAAAACGATTATTTAGCAGCTATAGTAGAGCCATTACAAACGTGCAGACTACGTCATCAGTCATTTTATCATATCTTATCTCGCTGGAATGTGGGAGTGAGAGTTCCGATATACCTATAGGTGTGAACGAGAGATATGATAAAATGACTGATGACGTAGTCTGCACGTTTGTAATGGCTCTACTACAGTGTCTATGTTTAATCCTTTACTTTATTTTTTTAAATGAGATAAAGAGATAAAAAAGTTTATCTTAATCCTCATTTAAAGTCTGAAAATTTACCTTTAGGTTAACGCCGCTTTGACTTGTGCTACGTTAGAAATAACATCCGGAAAACCTTTGGATAAGTCACTATGACAGTCCTTAGACTTAGACTACGTGAGTTAGTTAAACAACTCTTCATCATTAGGTACATTATGTATATTTGTAATTAAATTGTTAAGCAATAACTGAATAATTACCTATTTATCTATTTATTTCATAATAAAATATAATACCCTGATAGGGCGAAGCAACATATTAATTCAATTAAAGAATTCTTTTTTAATTTTTTTTTATTTACATTACTTATACCTTTTGTAATTATGTAGGTAAGCCTTTTTTTATTATTCTTAAGCGGAATTAACAGTAGATGCAATCATGACTATTTGTAGAGCCACAAATCTGTTTCAAGGGGTATTTATAATCATACTTACACAGTAATTTTATAATACTGCCACGAGAAAAGTAACTCAAAATTAAGTGAGTTATAAGTTAAGTTAGTAACTCTGGTGTCCCACTCCCATCGTACTGGAGTTTGCGTAACAAACGAGGGAATAGATCCGCAGTTAATTGCCCATTCGTGTGTAATCTTTTAATTAACTAAGTGTAAACTCGTTCGCGCTGTCAGCTATTTCTACGTATCTTATTTAAAATGTTGCACCTGACTTGTTTACGTTTTGCTGTTTCGAATCGATATTGTATTGAATAAAACTTAAGATTCGTAATCGTTATTATAGTTATCTAATTTAAATTTTATTCACGGCTACAATAATTAATAAACAAAGCCCTTGAATACTCCGCTTTTATTCCACTATTAATATTTTTCTTTAATCTAGTGATTATAAACGTTTTTAATATTATTTGGTTATTTATGTTAAATTTTATTAAATGGTTTAATGAAATGTTATTGTGGTATTTTAAACATTATTATATTTATGCTATGATGAGTTATGATAGTGGTTTACTTCCTAAGGGAAAATAATTTTAAATTACGTGTATAACTAAAATTAATTACATAAGCCTGGATGATATCTTAAAAGCACTTTTTACTGTTCTTAGATATGGATAAAATAAGTTAATCTGCCCTTAGAAAGGGAGATAAACTGTACCTTATTCCTTTAAAAAGAAAACTCGTGTTTATGGGGAAAATGTTTGGAGTTCTGTATGTAAACTCTATAAAAGATAATAATTAAGTAGATATATTTATAATTGTGACACAAAATATGGCTAAAATTTAAGTATACCACGATAAATAATATAAGATATCATATAAAACGTGAGATATGTAATGTAACAGTACCTAATGCATTTTAAGTTATCTTACATGAAAGCTAAATCGAGTCGCAGCGCAACATCTAATTGCTCGTCGAAATTCGCAAATTAATTCAAAATACGTGAGCGTGGAGTGAAACAGACTTGTTTGTAGTACCTGCAATAAATTGCAATTAGCAAAGCTGCCGTTGTGTCTTGTTATCGAGTTAGTGCCTTCTGCCTCTCCGCCTCACTCCAATATAGCGGATCTCGAATAAATTACTTATTAACATTGTAAAATCTTGAAGGAATATCTCAAGTAATTTGAATAACAATCAATATGCTATATTAATATGTTTGGTACTTGTTTAGTTACCAAGTGCAAGGCAATGTTGTTTTAATATTTCTTTTTAAACTTTTCGCAACATTTAAATATCATTAAAGTATCAATATTTTTTTAAATCCCGACCATTAGTAGGTCGCAAATTATAAAATAAGATAAATAGTAAGCATTGAGATCGTAACCTCCTCTACATTCAGTGTTAGCATTCTTTCAACTGGCGAAAGAACAAATACAGTTAAAAATAAACGCCGAATATTTCCTCGTAAATCTGTCAGCAAAACAATTCGTACCCTTTCACGAGCAATAAAACGCTACCAAGAACAGAGGCAAAAAAGTATCATAAATATAAGATTCATTTATATTCGCTCAGTCGCGACCCTTGAGGGAAACTAAAACCGCTGCCACGCTAGCACAATACGAACATTTATTTATATCGCCTCCGTCCTTTACGTCAAAAGGAGTACTCTAATTAATTTTTAAATTGTTCGACTAAAAACAACACAAGTTTGAATTTAAATCGAGCGAAACCACGAACCCCTTTGAAATGAGGCTGGCAATGTTCCTAACCCCTTACTTTATCGATTTACGGAGTCTTTGATCTACTATTATCCCTATAGGATTAAATTTAAATGAAGCCATTTTATTAGCCATTAAAGTATTGATGTTACGAGTTTTCAGAACGTCACTGTTAAGCCGTTTAATTTTCTTTAATGACTTTATTGTCATCATGTTATATACATTGTGATTCATGTGAATTGACGTTCATATTCCAGAATTGGTTCAGATTACTCAGTAACCACCAGTACGGAAAATTAGTGCTTGAGTCACTCCTGAAAATCGAAAGTTGGGTTAGACTTAACTTAAGAAATATTAGACTAGTCATACACCTATATAGCATTTATCGATATATTTATAATTTAATTAATCAATATCAAAATATATCGAACACGATCAAAACTTTTACTATAATACGAGTAGCTTTAAACTTTTGTAAAGAGCCTTATTACGACTAAGCCACTGTCTGGAGCTTACACATAAAGCTCAGTAAATATTTTGAAAGCAATTAATTCACAATGTTCAATAGAAAAGTTCTCCGTTTTGATGCATTGTGTTCTGCTTAGCAGTTTGCTTTCTTGAACCGGTTTATTTAATGATTTCCTTTATTAGCTTTCCATTGTAGACAACAGAAAAGCTCAGCTTGCTGTTTCTCCGTATTGTATTTAGTTAATAAAGTAGTTCGTAAACTTTGTCAGGCTAAGATTTGATTAAGGCTTATTTGTTTATTCAATGTTTTGATATCAAAGAGACGTTTCATTATATGAATTCTCTAGTAAAATATTTTGAGTATTTATACTCTACATTAAGTACCTATCTTCTCTAATAAATCAATATAAATTCTCATTTTTTTATGTTTACATGTTTGAAAGAAGGAAAAGCTTCCACGCCTCAATTATTTTTTATAACATCCTTAAGCATATATTTTTAAATTATTAATTTAATTAATTTATTAATGTCTATACTTTTCAGATTTAATATAGTTCAAATATAACATCTAGCGCAGAGTTCAAATAAGGATGTTAATTTTTTCCTTTGAGTTCAATTATCACTTAAAGGATACGTCTGTACAGGTTTGTCTATAGATCACTTCAACAACCGAGCCTTCAGGCTTATCATGTCAATAATTTACGATCTATATTACCCTTCGTGCTATAATCATCGACGTCTATTTTAGTTTTACATGGAACATTTTGATTTGCACAATGGATAAGTGCTCAAAAGTGATCAGGTTACGAATCATTCGATATCGTTTAAAAGCTACAAGCAACTACAATAGAACCGAAAGGGCATTAATTTGTTGTCAGTAAATTGGATCCTAATGAAGCAAAGGCTCTTTAGGTAAACAAGACGGTCGTCTTGCCCCTGTTTACATGATTCAACGGTTCGTTAGCTTTGTTTCAAATCTAATCGCCCGGTTACTGACTATACAGACGTTCTATTTGTTATTTTCACTACGATCATGATTGCAGCAAATGAGCAGCATGAAATGGGCTAACAGTTTATATAAATAGAGTGAATAACGATGAAAACCCTACAGTTATATGGATTCTTATTATTTGTTTTGAAACGGATAGAAGCTTACAGTTACAATGCAATGTATTTTAACTAAAGAATCAACTATTTATTTATGGATCGGCAACGGAAAGCACCTACACTACACACTTATTACTAAACATACATAATAGATCATTATCATAGGCAACCACAACTGAACATAAATATAATTAAGACCAACCAAAAGATAAGAGAGTATAGTGTTTCTACAGTCAGGAAATGTAGTATTAGAGAGTAGTTGTAAGCAATTAGGTACACACATTAGCCACTTAAGCTTACCTAAAAGCGCCTAGAAAGTTAATTTTGAATTGTTGTAGGTAAATCAAAGAAACTTATAAGTACTATAACCAAGTAAAAAGCTATTTAATTACAACCTTAAATTCGTATTAGGTATTTAAATTAATGTAACAAAATTTCCAATCACCTAGTTATTAGATTGTAGCTTGAATTTCAAACTTCCACTTCGGTGGTTAATATGAACCTCTTATGTTCGAAAATGTTTCCATACTAATTTATCATAATTTCGCGATCGAGAACTTTGTTACGCAACCTGCATTTATTGGGTTCCGTAATAAACGAGGAATATTTATAGTTTTTCCATGTCCACGTATCCTAGTTGGTAATGACCCTGCCTGCGAAGCGAGGGGTCCCGGATTCGATTCCCGTCCGGGGCAGATATTTATGTGACAGATAAATGTTTGTTCTCGGCTCATGGCTGTTAGTGATTGTTATTTGTGTTGTTCATGCCACTCGCGACATAGGTAATCTTACTGCGGGGGTATGAGTGTGTTAGCGTTTAGTCATGTATTTATTTATTTACATGTCCGTTTTATGTTTGTTGTTCTAAGAAAATATAGGGTATATTATTCATCATAGAACATGAAATGTATTAATAAATAGTAATATTTGATAGACGCATTGAAATCGAATTAATTAACAGTAATTAGACTGATATTGTACATCGGACAATGAGGTTGGATTTCAATGACGGCTTGGGCAGACCACGCGTGCTATACGCGTTTGCAGTTTGATTAAAGCCGATACTTGTTCCGTTTTGTATCGCGATACGTGGTGATAAATTAATATGAATACTAATTTATCGTCTCCGAACATATACATAAATTATAATGACTTTGTCATATATTGTAAATCTTACTATTTTCTCTGACTAAACAAAAAATAAACAAAATGAACTATCGTTAAATGTTGTAATGGATACTACTAAGCCCGTCAGGATTAACACGAATCACATTTCCGATAACACGGCATTTAAATTTATCTTTCTGCAATACAGTTGTGAAAATATATGCCAGCTCAGTAGTTATAGACCGTATTTGTTATGTCCTCACAGTGGAAAGTTGAAGCGAAAACTAACTTCGCATCGGCGTCGAGTGTAAGCGTGTTTCAAACATCGTGTTTACTGTTAAACAGCGGCTCTCAACCTTTTTACATAAATGTAGTTTTGGCCCAGTAAGTCAAATATATGCAGAATATTGAGGAGGAAATAAAAAAAAATTAACATCACATAATTACGTCAGCAACAAATCTAATTTTTCATTTGATTTGGAAGTTTATAATAATTTGACAAGATTGATTGAATAGTCCTTGAAAAAAAGTTGTTCTTTATAATGAGTCTTTGGAAATAGTAACGTAATTTTTATTAGTATGGCACTTGTTGTTCAAAATAAATTATAAAACAACGTCATACCGGGTCATACCTAAACTAATTGAATTTAACAATTGTCTTTTTTATTTTGATTGAAGTTTAAAAAAAATTGCAAAATTTACTATTAGTTTATGTTCAACTTTGTTTCAATTACGAAAAGTAATTTGAATGAAAATAATGAGAAACGCCGCGCAATAAAATATTTAACTTAAATAGAGTAGGAATGTACCCGAGGTTGAGAATCTCTGGACTAAAACGTTCATCTAACGTAAGCGATGACGTTAACTCTCCTTTGTTTGCCCTCTTATTTTGCCAAGCAAATTCGTTACAACACTGAAAACATTGCTAACTGAGCATTGTGTTATTTTAGAAACAATCTTCATGTAGGACATGATCAGATTTAATTACTACATATACGTACAATTATATATAAAGCTAACTGGCTGCATGGTTCATCGTCTAATTCTACTCGTAATATAATAAAAAGTATTTTTTTTTGTGTTAAAATTCAATTTTTTTTTTAGTCAATGGACCTAAAATGAAATACTTATTTATCCAGAATGTATAAAAAAATGTAAATGAAAAAATTTGTAATTTGTACCTTATCATAATAAATTAATATTAACTGATAACAGATAAAAATTAAAAAGATAATTGTATATTGAAAAAATTATAGTGACACCATTAGTTTTTATTACATTTTACGAGGGCCTGCAAGTTATTATAAAAGATTAGTGAGTACATCACTACGTAGATATGCTCCACCGTTTAAACTCCATAAAGTTATTGCGTAGCGAGTTCTACAAATGTCGGTTTTATAATCATGTCGCCGTTAAAACTTTCCTCATGAATAATTTACAAAATTTATTCTTAGTTATGGTCTTGCCGGTCTAGATAAGAATTAAATTACACAAAATTAATTTCTTTCGTAAAACATTGAGAGTAAAGTAAAAATAAAGTTAGTCATTTGTATAATTAAAGGGAGCCTTTTGCGGTCTCATTGAATTTAATTCTGTATAAAACATTTTAACTCCAATTAGTTATAAATATCTTCCGTGCCTACTTTCCCGTTGTTAATAGGTTCGGAGTGAAAATCAGAAAAGTCTACAAAGAAATCAAATTTAGTACTGACATGTAGATAATAATTTCGAATCCAAACCTTTGGGAGTGGCAGCTGGAGTGGATAAGACCACCTTTCCGTAATTTTCTCAAGTGCACACTCAAAATTGAACGAGAGTACTTATATTCCGAATTTATAATATTACTGCTCTAAATCTTCCTGACTCGCAACGCTACGTACAGTCACGATGAATGGTTTGAGAGTCTTTGTAAAAATAATTCTTATGTTCAATTATTATTACCGTTAAAATGAGATTTGATCAAAACACTAAACTAATTTAAAAAAAAAGTAAAATGTGTACTCGTTTTATTCAATAATATTTAACGGCTCAACAATTCCTTTTTAATTTCGAAAAAATATTTAAACAACCAAATAACCGAATATTTAGACACTTACAAGCACTCGTTCTGTCATTATTTAGCAATGGCAAGAATACCTACCTTATCAAACTAATCTTCTTTTTTGAAGCCTGTTATTAATAAAACGTTTTTTAAGTTTTAGTTCTAGCCATTATAAGTATTTTCTTTATTGTTTCGGAGATTCGGTTCATTAAACAATATTAATTAAGTCGAACAAGTAATCTGTATAAAAACGTAAAACAAAAATAAACAGATGTAAATAATTTGGTGACAGCAAAATACGTATATAGTTTACAATGTTTATCTAACATCCCCTACAGTTTATTTTAAATGGCAAGCATCGGCATGCTTGCTTTTAATCGGTACGCAGCATTTGAATAGCCAATGATTCCGATATGCATTGCTCGCGATACGAATGGCTCAGGATAGAGAATGGCTATGAAAAGGACTGGATTTATACTGATGTCGATGTCGGAACGCAGCAAATGAATTGATGGGGGAATGTACCTACGTATTAGCTTTTCCTCTTGTAAAACTCGTGAATATCTGATAACAGAAAGGGTCGGGTATTTTCAATTGACACAGAAAGGTTAATATTTTGTAGTGTAGGTAGGGTTATTTGATATTTAATTACTAGTTATAGAGTATATTATACTCATGTATAGATGTTAGCAAACGGAGTTTATCGTGAAATCTAATAAATAAAGGATTTTAAATTGAAGATTTTGGATGTTAAATGTTAATTCTAATTTCTACCCTATGTCTATCTATATATCTGATTAAAACTGTCCTATAACCTATTCTTAGGTGCTGTGACGGTTTAGCTCGTGAAGGAAAACCAAACATCCAAAAATTTTCACAAGCTTATGCAATATTAGTAGCACTAGCACTAAAAGGAAGTGGGACTGGTAGCATAGTAGAATGCAGTGGTGGATGATAATAGTGATAAGATCCAAATAACAAGACTCGCATTTTAATGAATGTTAAAATTAGCAGCTACAATATCGTAGTACGTTTGCCGAGTGTCGAGCTTCTTCGTTAGTAGTTATTGTTTAAGGTACGGCAAGTTTCTACTTACTCATTTGCAAATACTAGAGTAAATTCTACATTTAAGCTCATAAAATTAAGAACTGTTTAATTTTACTGTTTGTTTTATTTAAACTATAGCAACGACGAAAATTATAGGATAATTGATAATGGATACTTCTGGCGTTTGAATGCCAAGTATACTCCAACATGATGTTTCAATACAGTTTCTCAGCGGTTATTTAATGTGTATCTTGCTTTTTTGTTATTAGTGACTGACTGAAGTCGTCACTAATTTATTTATGCCACTAGGTTTTGCTTATATTTTAAGCAAGGGAGGAGTGCGTCAATAAATTATTTAAATACTTCTTGCATAGTACATAACATTTAAAAGGCACAAATAATGTTAAGCAACGTTAGATCGAATCAGCTGAGTGCATAGTCTTTCGCATCGTTGTTGTCATGTAAAATATTAAATAATACAACAGCACGTGTAAAGCTATAGCATAGGTAGTTAATGATAGTATGCAGTTATTTTTTTATAGGTTGTGAAAGGCAATTCAGCCGGGTTGTTGTCGTAAAGTCATAAGTTAGACGCGGCAACATCAGCTTTGCCAAAATTGTTAATGACCGCGAGAACGGCATGTGGTTGTGTGGTATCGAGCCAAAAACCAATTTGCTGCGCGCTTATAACAACATTGTTATATTACTAGGTTATTCTTATACCATAGCTATTTAATTTTCTCGGGTAATTTGATCGGCTGTTTATTGCATGTGGTCGGAATTTAATCGTAGCGTTAATTTTTGTAATTAAATTATGAAAGCTCAAGTGCAGATTATTGTTATGTAGGATGAGTAAATAGTGTCAATACTGTAAAGTATGTATTTGAGTTTTATTTTTTAGGAAAGACAATTGTATCTACAATGTGAATTATTTATAGAATACAATCATACGTTCATTACGTTTACAGACAAGAAATATAGTTTTTACGTAGTAACATATTACTTTGTCGCTCTGTACTTTCTGGTGTTGATTAAAAATTAAATATTTAACGGTAACTCAGACGCAGAGATAATCACGATTTAAATGAAGAATCTCGAATCTACTGCGTTTGTCACTGCTTATCCTACCTACAGCCAGCATATTTAAGATCTTCAGTCGTATAATTTTTTGTGGTCTTCTCAGTTAAAATCTGTTTTTTCTTAATTAAATTATGTTCTTTTTTATTATACGTAGGCAACTGAGTAATTGCGTTTTTTTTATTTTACTTATGTAAAATCCGAAATCACTTAGTTACCAACCGTGGCGTTTTCACGTTTTTTTAATAACCTAATCATAATAATATCATGACACATAAGAATATCAAAGCCTTCCTGAAAGCAAAATAATTGATATAAATCGGTTACATAAAGTAGTGTACTTTGAAACTTCTATCAACTTTTTGTATGACCAGAATTCTATTCACCCTTAAATTCAATCATTTTTTAGCGTCTGAACAAAAACTTTCCGTTCACAACCGGCTACAGGAATTGCTACCTGGACGTTTGAACGCATATAAAAGTTTTCCAATTTACAGGGGCTGATTGGAAAATTTTCGGCAGTTTGGGTGTTAATCGAACCTTGACTTTCCTTGGACTTTCGAATCGAATTAAGTGTTAAAACTGACTTAGAGGGAGCCAGAGACCCTATTTTCTGAAAACAAAATTTATCGATTAAACTTCAAATTTATGTTGCTTCAAACAATCACTGAATTAGCTTTGGGCCACAAATACTTTTGAACAATTACAAATCTCTAGTTAAAAAGTTTCCTCATGAATATTTCTTCTGAGTTATGAGCCCAAAGAGGAAGATAATAAAATTCTGTATAATTTAATTTTTATTGCACCCGTGGAAGATGAAAAAGGGGCTTGATTTGAATAGTAAATAGGCTTTGTTGGGTCTGGAACACCACCTAATGTCATAGTAATATATTAATTGAATAGAATCCGTATTTTAAAAACATTTTAGCTTGTGTCTCTAAATTAAAGTTTAGGGTTTAAATTACAGTATAATATTTTGAACTATCGTACAGCGGACAAGTCTTACCAATTCTGTAATATATACATATATAAAATGTTATACAAGCTAGTATTTTCAGTACAATTACTCTGACAAAAAGAGCAATTTTTTGTCATCACATCATGTTGGTACCAAACAATAAATTAGCACCGAATATTCTGAAAACAAGCGAATATTGTTAAAATTATTAACGGAATGAATTTTTAACAAGTATGTTATGAGGGCGTCACCTGGCAGTCCGCTCGTGAGGGAGAGTCGGTCGTTCGCGAAATTATTGAAGCGTAATTTATGCGCGCAATTTGTACACTGCGCGAATTCACTTCTTGCGCCATTCATCACTGGCTAGTGCGAAACGATTCGTTCTGGCAATCGTCGAGTACAGTAGGTACAGTTACGAGCGATCGATAATAATTGTTTTTTTTTTTGGTTTTAACTGACGCTTATACGTGCCTTATGAAGCACGGATATGAAAAAAAGAATTGTCAATAGCAGTCTCTCATCCATTTTCAAACTGGGCCCGGAGTTGCTTGATTTTGGCGATCACTTTGTATAGGGCTCTATTATTTCAATATTTAATACCTATCAGCATTTCAAAGCCCACTGTAGGACTTAAGCTTCATTAGAGTAAGAGCCATTGATTGCAACGGTTCGCCTATGTAGCTTCTAATATTCTTATACCTAACGTGTTAATGATTGTAGGTACGAGTAAAGCATAACTGTAGTACGCTTAACTGGAGTTGCACAAGGGTAACTTCGTGAAAATCAATAAGAAATTAGGAAGGGCTTTGCTAAAATAAAATTAACGAGCGCAGTTCCCGGCGGAAGACGGTGGCGACGCCAGGAAGCGGACGTTACTGACGGTTCTTATCTATATCTAGCCCCAACCCTAATAACTTTGAGGTAAACATAGTTTATTCATAACATATTTAACAGCAAATCAATAGTGTGTAATTTACTTGAAGGTCGTAAAATGTTACGGTTACTTTGAGGTTTAGATATTACGAAGTTAAGTGAGACAGAAAACTACCCTTAAAAGTGAATTGTCTCTGCATCGTTTTATGGAAATAAATAGTATAAAAATGCAAAAAATTTATAACAAGAATATGTTTTTACAGATTGACGTATGAAAGCATTGTTGCTTCCATTTCAAAATATAAATCTAAAGTTAAAAGATTTCGTTTTACAACATAAAATGATATTAAGGTAGTTTTGAAATGGAGATAGTATTCCATAGAATGGAATTAAGTGGTTTTCTTTTTGACCGGCAATTAATCGGTGATGAGGTGTCCACGTATCATGCGTTTATGTTATTGTAATCATTTGTCACTTCCAGTTGCGAAGCTGCTTTGGTTTTAAAGACGAGATAAAATTCAATACAACAAAAACGAAGTCCCATTTATGATACCTGTAAAATAATATTTCGTTATTGAAAATAAAGAATTTTTTTAATTTAGTGGAAAAAGCAACGAACCGTTTCCTTTTTTATAGCTGGCCAATTGAAACGTTTCCAGCTCTCTGAATAATTCATCTTTCGTTTGAACAAAGACGAAGTGGGCCGCGCGGCGATTCTTTGATCTTTTGTAATTGGAATCGATGCTCATATTAAAAAGAGAAAATTCTTTAGAGCAACCGATGAAATGCACCGAAGCCATTTTCTTCAAGACGATTAGGGACACTGATTTCGCGCCTTCAGAAAAAATCCACGGTTTCCTCTTCTCCTTAAACGGTAAAATAAACGATGAATTTTATTTATGTACGAGTATACTGAGTATAATAACTTTTATTGTTCGGTAATGATATGGCTTTTTCATTTAAGCTTCAAAATTTCTGGCAGCGACACAGGTAATTTAGTAGAGAGACGTCAGTCTCGCAATATGTGAGCTTGAGAGTCCAAATTGTTTGGCTTGACGTCCTTTTCTCTTCGCCAACATTCTAAGTATGAAAATCTTAGTAAGTTTACACACGGTATAAAAATTGTTTAAAATTTTTATTAAAGCGGTGTTAGTGCAATAACGAGTAGACTAAGTACGTATTTAATAAAGTGATAAGAGACTGACAGCATAATATTACTTTAGTGGCATATTTTTACTTGCAAACGAATAATTACGAAGTTGTATACTTTTATGACTAGGATATTACCAATGTTTGATTACGAAAAGTTACGGATTTAAGTTGCTATATGTACCTTATATTAATATTTCAATTAACTTATTGTATCCTATTGTATATTGAACATATGTATACTATTCGATATAAATTTCCTTTCGTCACAAGAGCAATATCGCACACACTGATGTCTATCGAAATTACTTTGGCAACTCTATCAATAAAGTCGCGAACTTGTGCAATAACAGATATTATCGATTACATAATAGAGGAGAGATTGCTGTCCGACCGGTCCAATGTTGTCTCCACTTAGTGAGAAATATCAAACATTATGTTATCCATTACGACTTATGAAGTTTCATCCACCAAAATTTTTGATACTTGTTTTTATTCCAGTGCTTGAACAGGTAACAAGCCTAAGGTGATGTTTTAATTAAAAAAAAAATAGATTGAAAAGTATAATATAACGGATAACGGGTTGAGCATTTGTTTTGAGTATAGTCTTCGTATATAAACCCACACCGCCAGTATGTAAAATACATGTCGGATTGGTAACCTTATTTATTGAAGTCGGTTATAAGTCAATTTACAATGGTTTGCAAACTACTTGTTAAGTTCGGCTGAAGCCTTAATACATTAAAATTATTCTAAATGTCAAGCCTGACAGTAAAAAACTTGCTCACTCCACCACACCCACCTACCTTATAATTTTACCTCATCAACTTTATGAGGATAGTCCGCAGAAGTTTAAAATTTAATCCTGCTACGGGTAAGAGACTAGAAAAGTTAACCGGCCCAAACTTTGGGAACATTCTCCGAAGAACACATTTTGTATAAGTAGCTTGCTTTTCGTATCTTAAAATAAAACATCATAAGAGGGATTCATTCTTTTGTAAAATATCTGGTTGGTATGATGGAATATACTTATGAATAATATTTTTTGTATCGTATCACTGTTTACGTTTATTTTAAACATCAGGTATTTCAAGGATAACGTCGATACATTGGCGACCAGAAAGGATGCGGAGAACCAATATAACAATAGATTTGTTACACTGCAACTTAATTTTGTAAAAATAATTCAAAGTCCATTATTGAAGTAGGTATTATGTTGGCTAGCGAGGTGGCTTACGACGAGGTGGTACTTTTGCGAGTAGAGTAACCTTATACTATTGGATTGTAGAGTCCAGCGATCTGCAATCTTTAAATTAACAGCCCTACTATTAGCCACTTACTGAATCATTTTTACCTCAAATCATTATGCATAGGTCTCATATTTCGATGAAATCTTTTACATTCAATTTGTTTTTAACAGTGTTCTATTTTTATCTTAACTTTTACGTAACTATCGTGAACTTAATATGTTAAACACTTTATAGCGAATGTTAGACGAGATGGAACGTGTTCGATGTTCACAGAGCCGAGTCAACGACGACTTTATATCGAGACGAGCTACCTAGAAACTCTTGACAACTTGTAACTGAACTTTATAAAAGAATTGCTCGTTCGATTTAAAAGTCTTTAATACACTTTATCCTGTTTTGAAATTTTGTTCAAGAAAATAAATGTAATAAAACGTAAAACAATTGAAGAGGTCTTCAGAATGATATTATTGTCCAGTTTTTTGCTTTCATCTAAAGTATGTTAACCTAGCCAAAGTTGCTTTTTACTCTAGTTGCAAAGACGTACCTACTATCAAAACTAAACATAAAAATAATAGCTTTACATGCTATAAATTCATATTGATTTGTATCTACAAATTGCATGTGGATTATATTGAAAGTAACTTTATGATACGTAAATATACAAATCTACATCTATATCCCAATACAATCTATATACAAATACAAGGCTAACTACTAACATACAACATTGAATAGCAGTTTAATAGACGCTAAAGCTTATTAGAACCTAGCAGTTGATAATATCAGGCATTCAGCTTCATTTGATACAAACACTGTTTAATTTATAGCAAAACATGCGGGTTCACTAACACATACGATTACGCGCATAGTTATACTAGGTATTTACGCGATACCGTACACAGTATAATGTTTTTAGTTTGGTAAATGTACATACACCTAAAGAGAGATACATATTATATTCATGGGAACGAGTTAGTATTACAGGTAATTGTCGCCTATAAATACGAGTCTTTGTAATATACTGGAAGTCAATAATGAGTTGGAAGTGAAGGAACAGGTAAGCGTTAAAAGTTTTCTTTTATAGGTACCTAACACCTGCGAGCTTTTTACTCGTTCCTATAGTTATGTAAGCGACAAAAAAAATTAAAAGTATTTTTTTAATCCTACATCCATCTAGGCTAATGTTGAATATTTATCCGAATTTTCTTATTGGACAGAAGTGGAACAGAATTTTCAAGTTTTTAAAAAAATGTTTTAATTTTCGATTCAAATTTCTACTGGTTAGCTCCTAGCATTTACTGTCTGATGCTTTTAAAGGTTAACTGATTATTTTTTACTACTTACGAGTATATGAAAAAATATTTTACGACCAACCAAGTCGATTGATAGTGCATCGAAGTTACTATCAAAAGGGTATTGCCTCTTAAAATACTATTTGCATTCGTTTCGTTATTTCTCCGCAGACGTAGCCCGGGGACGGGTATTAACCAGACAGAGCAGGCATGCAATTTTATATTTTATTACAAAAGCTTTTAAGTTGAAAAATAAAATATGTATCTACATCTACACATGGTCATACTTTCAGTAAAATGTTTATGCAAATTCATTTTATATGTATTATTATTTTTATAAGACTAATATATTAGATATGATTAACCTTTATATCAGTAGAAAGTTTTATAAAATATTTATCATATTTTGCATAAACAATAAAACCTTTGATGACCTTCACCCTCGATATTATCTTTAAAACTTCTTCAAGTTATTTTAACAAAGCCAACTTTCTTAAACATCATCTTATTTCTCTTACATAAACAAACTCAATTATTTACATAAAAGTCAAATCACAGCAAACCGCAAAGAAAATTGAGGCTAGAAGGTTAATTTAAAACTTAGAATAACATTGAATCTTAAATTCGGGAAAATGTACGAAATGCATATTTGCAAGTCCATACATTTATAAGCGATAAACGGATGAACATGGTCATAGACACCATGAATGACTGACACTACTTATTAAAATAACAATGTTGATATTAACATTAACAGTTGCCAGCCAGGGATATGGAACCAGACTATATTCTATTGTTTGACATAATGAGCTATGGCTGACTTTCGTATAAGCGTTTTACCTACTTAGCATGAACACTTACAATGTACGTTAGAGTTATTTGCATTCATATAAAACGTTTCCAATGAAGATATCCATTCTCAATCATTAAGATACACCACGGCATACATAGGTATCAGTTAATGGTAAAAACGCTATCACCAGGTATTGAACACAAGATTTCATTACGCGTAGTGGCCGGTATCGTCTTTATAGTGTCATAAACGTGGAAATAACATTAAAGGGGAGCATAAAAAAGACGACCTGTGGCATTGCATTCCTGCCTTAACGCCCATAGAATGCTGAAGTTTCATTTTAGCTCGCTTTTACATTGATATTGGTGTTCATTTTGCTTTGTATCCTCGACAAACAAAATTATTTCTAGAGACAAAGTTATGGTTACAATAAAGTATTTGAAGGAACCCATTTTAAATTTTTTTTAGTAAACCTAATTATTCCATCGTTCTGTCTGACCAAAAGTAAACTAAATTGTGAATTTGTTTAGTTTATAGATTAAATTTCCGACAGAAACAAAAGAATTTAATAGCGACCGAAAACAGATTCAAAATGGGAAAACGAGCGCAATGAATGCACCGCCAGATGTTACCGCCGCGAAAACCTCGATTAACGATATCAGTTGCAATAATCTATCGTTATATCACGGACTTCATTCACTACGAGTACGTAAAAAATAAACTACGCCTGTTTATGGTACGTTCCGTAATGTTCTAAATAAAAAACTTATCTTGATTAAAACTAAATGGTATGTAAGTTGAATGCGAAATCTGAAAGAACGGTTAATTCCAAGTTCACTAAGTTACAATGTTGTCCCTACAAAATAGCACTAACATTCACTTGTGTAAATAGATTAGGTATAGTTCAAATGAACTTGTAAACAAATTACCAAAATATGTTGCAATTTCAGTGCGAGCGTAAATTGTACAAGGGAACTGTATAAAGCAAATTAATTTTCTGATTAATATTACTAACACAAGCTATTAGGATAGCATATCCACCTTGCGTTGGCTCTTTGCCAGTTCGTAATGCATATACAATACATATATGCACATACCTATATATCAGAGCTAAATCAATGTAACACGTCATAGTAGTAAGCCAGAATGAACAATATACCCGGCTATTGTGGAAGCATTAAAATTAACACGCTTGTTAATTGATGTAAACAACACAGGGTAGATGCTAATGGAAGTAAGGTATCACTCCATTTAATTGGCCATACATGTGTTGAGGTTACAGCGTTAATTGGAACTAATAACGTTGTCCATGCCCCATTCAGTCTATATAGACGACCAAATTTTACGGCGGCAAATCTATTTATTGACAATTTAATGTTTCTTTGTTCAGTTATGCGATAAGGTAATATGACTACATGGTACCTACAATATAATACAAATAGATGATGATGATGACGTCATACTGTTTATTTTCAATTTACTACTAAGATTGTCTTACGTTCGTTCTAAAGTTCTGTAATATCAGTCCTTAGCAACCTCCGTCAAATGACAATCTTCTTAGTTAGCTTATTCTCTCTTCTTATAATGGAGAAGACAAACAGGGTATCTATATGATATATTTCCGAAATTCTACCTATAAGGAGAAATGCATTGAGTTTTTGGGAGACGCACTGGTACCTCTTTTACCGTACTACCTTAAGATGGAATATAATCTATTTTTCTTGATAATAAAAGATAATTAACCCATAAAAATGACTATGCGCAGCAGTTAAATCTCAATTTCATATTTGGATTTCAACTAGTAACTGGGACACGAGGGACAACTTAGTTTAGTAATTAAACTAATCTACTATCTGCTAGGAATATATGAAAAGCATATTGCGATTAAGTTGACTTTACCAACCGACTTTCAGGTAAACGCGGAAGCTTAAGTAACAAAAAGCAAATATAAGTCTTCAAGGCAGTTAGTATGCAGCGCAGCCAATAGATACGTTCAGGAACAAAGTGCCTCGTTTGCACCAAGACCAACAGACGGACAATGCATTAGTTAAATGGATACGCTAAGCTCCATAGTTTTGACTAAGTTCCTCCACAATCCGACCAGAAACTTAGATCACTGCTGTTGGAAATCCAATCGCAAACAATGTCTTGGCAAATGAAATGTCAATAATGTGTCAATGTTCAAATCTATCCATAGTTACGAATTATGAATTCTAATCATATTTGGTGCCAAGTTCATGGGTGTCGAATCTTAATGCTTAGGCGTGGTTTGTATATTAACTATTACTGTAACTCGATGAGAGAAACTTCTAGACAACATAAGCTATTTATCTTTTAGTCTTTTACTATTAGTACCTAAGTATTTAATTCATCTGCTACTTAGATAAGTACATGAGACGACCTTCATACATTTTTCCTCGGTATGTGCACCAAATTGTACGTAATAATACTCCATTTAAATTAACGTTGACTCCGCAAACTATTCTTATCCGGTCCTCCAGTGAATACCACGATATATGTATAAGGCGTAATTGTCAAGAGGAGATGGTAGCACTAAATGCAATATTCAAACGCTCTGTGACGGGACGCTTGGGAAACACAGACACACGTTATGTGTTGCTGATTGCCCTGAGAATAGCGGCACTGCTATGCATTCGCTACTCTACTACTGGAGCAAAAAAGCAATTGTCTTGTTTGCACATACAATGGCCATCGTGGGTGAAATAACGAAAATATACACTATTTTAAATGCCACGCCCTATAATATTTATTTAAGGTCAAATGTCAGACTTGATATCTGAACAGGACTTATTTAAATCAGTTTAAAAATAGACATAACAAAAGAGTCATATCTCTTTATTTAAGTCGATATTAAAACATATTCGACAATATGATTTTTGCTTTTTCGGAATTGTCTTTTGTGATGTGTAAAATTTTGTCATTAAGTATATAGAATATTATTATACACATAATTCTTAGGCTTGTTTAGCTCAGGCCTGTGTAATTTGTTTTGATGAGTCCTTTTTAATATTTATCACTTGTCACTTGTGACAAGGGTTGGATAGTAAAGGCGGTTCACGAGGCATTTCTACGACAGTTACTCGTAGGGCATATGGTAGATTTATTAATCACAACATTGGTACGACTTCCTGCATTAAGCTACTAACCTACTATACATACATACAGGGACCGATTGAGACGTTTGTCTTTAAAGAGAAATGCGGCACCTAACTTAAAGTGAATGTAAAACCAATGTAATGATGCGTTGCAAGTATAAAGCACACCTGCCCACCTGCTCCTAGAAATGAAAAATGATTTTCTTTCAGTCAGGAGACTATTGGCAGAGGTTGTGCGTTGTCAACCGTACTTTATTTGTTCACACACGCCAACGCATGCATGAAATCCTATTTTACGGCTCGTATCCTTCCGTTTAGAGCGCCTTTTGAATGGGCCGCGTCTGAGCCCGGGCGAATCTTGCCCCGTGCGGACCAGCAGTCACGTTAAAAATCGATAAGATCTATGGAAATCTGGCTCCTATACTAATGCAGTGGGTTAGAAAATAAATGTCGACCTTTTTTACAGTGCGTAGAGCACTTAATAGAAATTATTAACGTAATTATAATCTCTTGAAATCACAAAATATAAGATGAGCAGGTAGTAGTAGGTTCTTTCTAGTTTCTACAAGTAGGTGTTTTCGTCAAAAAGTTCTGAGATTATTTCACGATCTTCTCCAAACAATTCGATTCACACTTGACCGGTTTCATCAAATTAACATGTCCCCATACGTTATAAGGTCGCCAAATCAAATGTAAAACGTAATTTACAAACGTTGATACAAAAAAGTAACACAAATTAGCTTTGCCGACTCATTGGTATAATTATTTATATTGAACGCTCACGTTGTTTAGTACAAACCGGGAGGTCCTTCATCGGTATTCATCGCGCTGTGGAAAGGTTCATTAAAATGCGTGGAACAATAAACGGTACCCCGCGAGACCTTCCCCAACTCGGCGAGTTTGAACCGCATTTCAATCTGTTATTCGGTATTATTCCGCTTATTGTGTAAAACCGCGGCATTGTGACTATCCCCTCTGAAAACATACATGCTCTTTTAAATTTCGCATTTCGCCAATTAATAATTCTGAAATCGAAGTGAAGCAGGTTAAGAGCCCCTTGACACAACAGCTCAATGTACCGTGGAACATTCTCAAGAGTGAAACATTACATAAAAATATGTTTCAGGCTACGTTTCTTACTTAATGAACTTTTTGTAGTAGGTACTTAGGATTTGGGTATTGCGTAAACATACAATTACTGTAATTTGTAATTAATTCTTGTTTAGAGGGTAGTTTTGTTTAGTAGGTACCTAAAGTCGTTTTTTCAGTTGTGTCGTGGTAATGTTTGCTTTTTATTATATTTGATTTTTGTAGCAAAAATGACGTTTATAGCATTATCGGATTAATTTCAAAAATACTAAAAAACTAGTTAAGTTAATATACTCGTAAATATAAATAATGAAAATCTAAAATATTTTCCTCTTATATTGAAATGTCAGAACTTATGCAAAAAACTAATTAATTTACTAGGTAGGTGTTAATTACTTAAAGTACTTCTTTTCACTACATTAATCTTTCATTTCCTGTTACTCCTTTTAGTAATAATTTCTCCATCAAGGTGCGCTTAGTAATCAAAACTTTGCACTGTGAGCTTAATACCAAAGTCACGAACGCTGTTATAGGATCTTACACGACAAGCTAGGCTTCTTAGTAAGTTTCGGGCGTACTGGAGAATCTTAAATTTATTTTCGAACGAACAAACGTCACACATAATACTCCTAGATACTAACTATTATCATAAATACAGAGTAGAGTTAATTAAGCACTTAAATAGGAACTTTAATACATTTTAGTGTATGCAATACACCCGCAGACGATACGCATTTGTATTGATACAAACACTCAAATATGTACGTGCCTTATATTTGAAACGGTAGCGAACCCTTCGCGTATTAATAGGTAGGATTATAGATTAAAAGGACTCCTAATCAAAGCCGTAGTATTTTTATAGACACATTTGTTTTAAATTAATCCTTGTTTCTTTTTCCTGATATTAGTTAGCTCTTTAGTATTTTTTATGCTTGAAATAGCTGCATTTTAATGAAAACTCAACGCTTTCACAATCAATGTGATGTTATCAAACGTGTGGCGAAATTGAAAAGTACGATTACATGTACCTAATGGGGTTGCGATTCATGGAAAGCTATTATGTTTATATCTGCATACCTACATACAGGGGGATGCAAGAATATTTGCGAATTCGTGAATTAGGTGCTCGTAAAACTAGTAACATGTTTGGCGAGAGGCTGATATTTTCATATCCAGCGTGATGATTTTGCGACAGTTAATTTGAAATTATTGTGTCAGTGAGCGCGGTGATTCAAATGTTACGACGAAATAAATATATAAAACATTTTAGTCAACATTTCATAGACATAAAAACCTTTTTACTGGAACATTTTTAACGTGTTGTAGAAAAGTGAGGTCGATAATACCTCATAGATATCGAGTACACCGTTTGGGCGTATCTTTATCGGCTAAAGATTGTTACGCCGTCGTAATTACTGACGTAACTATTACATACATTTTCTGTAATGGTGAATTAAAGCAAGCAAAATGAAGCATTCCATGTACAGGTTTCCTTACCATGTTTTCCTTCACTGAAGTATTTTATTTATAGACACTAATAAAGCACGGCAATTGTAATCATCAATGATTGATTATTCCCATACAGTATTAATATCTAACTGGAATGGTCAATCAAATTATAGGTCCAATCTGTACCGATGCATGCTGAGTGACCGCTACATAATAGACAGATCATGTTGCATTAATTATTACCACGTGATTGATGCGGTTGTAATTCCTTGTTAAGACACTTGAGTTACATGGTGGAGTAACTTGAATAAATATGTAGTTGATAGTTAAAGTTGTATGTTATTCATTTATAGTTTTTCAACAAATACACGAGTAAAAGAGAATTTAAAATGACGAATTAAACGTATTACCGCACGCTAACTAAAGGCATAAAACATTATTACATTAATGTGCAACTCAGTTTATAAGTTTTGTTACCAGTTCAAATTAGTTTTTGGAGATTCGTAATGTCATAGCACGCATTATGCTACACATATCAATAAAAAAAAAAAACTTAATATAATGAATTACAATATATTATATTGAAAATATCAATTTTTCTTTGACTTTACATGGAGTTAAAGGACTATAGTTTCATTTCCGTAAGAAGCACTTCGTAACACCTTACTATTTGTCGCGTAACCGACGTCTTATAACATTACGTGTTATAATAGGCAATGAATCACTACCTTGTAAGCATCTAATTTTAGGGGGTGTAAGAAGACTAACAGAAGCGGACAATGAGATATAATTAAAAGTAATAAATCTCGCAGCAGGTAACAAAAACGTGAAGAGCTTAATAACGTCGCATCTCAGCGTGGGAACACGCGTCCCGCGGCGAACTGCCGAGCCGACGCTCCTACTTGAAATGGACACCACAGCCAATGCTTAATTACTTTTTAATTACTATCCTTTCTCAAATTTTCAGAGCTTTATTTTAAACTACGTTTACATAAAAAAGATTATTAAATATTTGACGAAGACGATTTATAACGTTTTGTTCCACAGATTCTTTGTTTGCTTTTCCCTGCAAGATCAAAGACCAAATAGTATCCCCCCATAAACGAAACATAAATAAATATTTTCTGCATGTAATAATTTATTGCTCTTAAGTCATATTTATGGGGTAGACTGGATAAAATTATGTAGTTCCGTGCTAATATAGCCAAGACTAATGCCTCATGTGGTGATTCCCACGCTCCAGCTACGACGTAGCGATGTCGTAGAATGAAATCTCGTAGCTGAGCTACGAACTCGCGTAGTACATTTTTGATAGTAATAATACAAAGAATTAAACTTTGAAGTAAACGGCAGACTCATTAAACTAATTGGACGGTAGTCCATTTTTTTGTGTAAATCAAAAACAAGTTGATGGTCAAATTATGGTAAGTGGACACTAAAAGGCAAAACCAACGCGTAGTCGGATTTTTTTTTTGTTAAAATACTAAAGCATTATAGGAATGCCCATCGTGATTGATCAGAAAACAATAGCTTCTTCACTACGAACACACTTTATAGAATGCATCTTGTCAAAACAATGTATTAAATTTCGTAGTTCGTTATATTCGCGATGAGGCATCCTAATTAATCCAGTCAATGTTTTGTTTCATAAGCTTTAGACTAGCTTTGTTGTACTTGTTTAACTTGGAAATTGGAAACGACGCGCTATTTTGTGCTAAATTTAGTAGAATTGTACAACTTTACGTGCTGTTTATTTTCTTTTGTTGTGTTCTAACTAGTTTACTTAAGACGTGGTTTGTAGTGGAAAATTTATTATAATTACTAAGATTTGTATTTTTAGAGAAATCTATTGAAAAATGTGATTTTATTTTTACTTCAACTAAAGAGTGATTTAGATTAGTAAATCATTTAAAAGTAACAGTGAATCAAATTGATGTTCTACAATAGGCACTAACAGAGTACCTACTGCATTAAAAATTATTTATTTGCATCGCTACAAAATATAAACACAAAATATTAATTGTTTATTCCAGAACTACGCGTGCACGCGTACGGAATAAAAATGTAACCTCAAAAATCACATTGTTACGAGGGCGGCAGTTGGATACGACAAGTTATACATACAGGGAGGGGTTGAATAATTTACGAGTGCACTAACTTTAGCCACGACGGGCCTGTTCGCTACAGATGGCCGAAGTACATATATCAAACCGGCCCAATGTTACAACTTCAATAAAACTTCAGTGAAACTTATTCAAACGCGTCGGCCGGTGAAAGCTGTTTTTAACTTCTTCTCTCCCGGGATCACCCGTACAAATAAAGAGTTAGTCGAGGTATGAAAGTCGGTTCTTTTCCTGTGGAATATTTTTGTAAGTAAAAACAAGTTTTTTCTTATTCTTACTATACTCACAGGGGTGGTTTTTATACGCTAAAAGTTCATAATAGTTTTTGTAGGTACCTATTTTTTGGGTTATTCTTTATGATGAGTATTTTTGTTTTTTTTTTCATTTGAAACTTTATTTTTTTTGCCACAAGATATTTATACAATGATCTAGCTTTCCAACAACCTAGTACACGAAGCAATAAAAAAACTAAATTTTGTAACAAGAGCATACAATAAATATTCTACTTTTCGATATTGTTTTAAGGCCAGTAATGACAAACGGTAATAATTATGTATTACGAGAATTCGAGTGACATAATTTTGTTATGTAAGGGTCACAAAAGTTTATCTCAATTGCGGATGGTGTAAGGTAATTTTATGTCAAATTTGGATCCTCTATATTACTATATTCACTAACAACCTCTGCGGCCTTGTATAACTTAGCTGGCTCAAACAACATGTGCATTTGCATAAAATTCGAACCGGCTTTAACAGCACGTATCGTAGCCATAAAGTTTTAAGTTGTTTTAAAATTAAACGCTATACAAATATTTTTAGAGCAAACCCGTATTTTTACCCGACTACGCCCAAGGTAGGGTAATGTTTATCGAGTTATATATGCAACTTAGCTTGCATTGTGGTAAGAAAGTGAACGTTAACAATGGTAATGGTAATACTTGTTATTAATGTTAAATAATATTGAGGAAATCCTAGATATAGATCCACAAATCTGTTCAAGCACCGCGACGAAGTACGCTTCAGAATTTAATGAGGAAAATATAAAGGGAATAAGGAGACCTCACCTACAGCTATAATTAATTGTAAATGAGTTCGATAGGAACTATTTACTATAACATATGTATATTTCTTATTTGCAAGTCAAAATAAGTTACGTTTGGACTATAAAGTTCGCATGAAGAGTTAGCAGATTGTTGGCAAAATGAAGCAGACGGGTAGCTTGTAAAGCATCGCAACATAAAGAGCAGTATGCTTGTAAGCGTCGCGACACGAAATCTCTGTCATTCGATGAATATAAAGCAAATAAACTCGACGCTCGAGTACTACGAAGCTCACACTCGTCTTGAGTGTACTCAAGTCGCGTTCCTCTCAAGAAGTGTTTAGCAGACTTTGCAAACACCGTGCACTCATGATTCGCATCATACGTGAATTGGTTTGATAAAATATTTTCTCTGATGAGAGGGGAGGGGAGTAAAATAATAAGCGTTAAAAGAGTGCTCGAGGTTCATTCGAATATCGAATACTTCGGCCATTGCCAAGCATAATTTGGCAGCGTTACTTCCTTATTAAGAAACACTTTATTAATTGTGTATTTCGCATTAGTAGTATGACCAAGAACATCGAAGGAAATATTTAACGAACTCTGTGCTTAATTGTTATTAAGTATCCCATGTTACCCTTTAAAGTTAGTTCGATTTATAAGGTGTTGTATTATTCACATATTTTGACTAGGTTTTCGTTATCCTTGTTACAAACACTTTATTAACTACTGGAATACTATTTGGGATTATTTAATTATTTTACGATTTTTCGAGAAAGGTTATGTGTTTTCCCATTATTATATCAGTAAATCTGTTTTCATTTCATATATGCCTGTGTAATAATCGTTCTCTGGATGTAGTTGCATAACTTATTATTTTTCTAAGAAATGTACATTCAGGTCACAGATACAGGTACGAATCAGACGTTACATATTACAATTACCTTATCTTATGTGTTTCAAATTTTTTACGTATGCTTTTACTTTTTTTTTCCTTAATGCCAGAATAAGACTACCTAAATAGGTATCTATTTTTGTAATATTGATAAGATTTATTTACTTTTATTAATGCCAAAGCATGCTAAATCCTACCTAAAGGTAGGTTTTGTAAAAATATATCACTTAATGAAATATTATTATTTGTTTAACATGTACTACAATCAATTGTCTCGTCACT
>LGAG01000797.1:2327700-2339685 GCA_001278395.1 Lerema accius
GTCACAGATACAGGTAGGAATCAGACGTTACATAATCAACCACAACCTGTTTGTACAATGCAGCCACGGCCTTTCGTGTACGCTTTTATTATTAAGTTTCAGACAGTATCGTTTTATCATATAATACATACCTGTATCTCATATTTTTTACTTATGCTTCTACCACTTTTTCTTCTCCTCATGCCAGAATAACATTGCCTAAATAGGTATGTGTTTGTGTATTATTGTTAAGATTTATTTTTATTTTATTAATGCTTAAGTTTAGGTTATTTAATAATGTAACTCGATCTATGTAGTGACATAGATTACAAAGTACCTACTCGTGCCTATATCTATCAAATTAGAACAATTTTTTGTTCAGTTGGTGTGCAGATAGAAATAAGAGATGTTCATTGGTGATCTTACAAAAAAATGCATTCAAATAACGCATCTGTTATAACTAAAGGCTTAATACCTAGTTACTTAATTCTTATTTTATTTTCCAAAGAACAGCGGAGGAAAAATATAATAATTCGATTGCGTCAGCTCCGAACATTTGGAGTACCTAATCTAGAGGACATTGTGATGGAACTCGATTAAATTAAGTTACTACAGCGAAAAGGAGAGCAATTTCGATTCTCATAGAATTCAAATGAGCTTTTTATTCAAACATTGGAGGAAGAAACACTAAAACAGACGGTTTCGCTTCATTGCATTCGAAACGTAAAGGTACCTACTCGTATATTTCTAAACTTGTGATCGCTAACTTTGTGACTTACCGAGCAATCTTTGAAGATCGAATTGGAATTGTTTTTATTGCTTATATTTAAAATAATCCTATCGGAATATAGTAATCACTCTAGTGAATTTATTTACACAATTTGCAAAAATAATTATTTGACGTAGCTAAAGTACGTTATGTAACTTTTAGGGAAATTCAATAAATCTCTATTAACCAATAGGACCACAACTAAAATAACATAAAGTACTCAAGATGAATATAGATCACATACATATTAGGTAAAAAAATAAAAATCAACAGTAAAATTCGCCAGAAGTTATTTATTTAAATAATTTTCAATACAAGTTTACAAGTTCTTCAAGAGACAGTATGAACAGCAATACATTTGCCAATCCACAGTTAGTACATTAGAATCTATGCAAAGATAACGAAGATTTAAAGCTATTGACGTCTTTTAGCAATACATCAGTGGTAAATTCATACAATCAATTTATTTATCAATCATCTACTTAACAGATATTACGATTATTACGATATGATTTTCTCCTAAATTTATATTAATACTAATCTAATCATTTTACAAATTTCAAGCTTTACATCATCCATTTTATATGTAGATTATTCCTATTTGATATGATATGACAATTATGAAAACATAGGTACTAATCGCTTAAAGGATACAAAACCGTTATAATCTTTATATGCGTCTCTATAAGTATTCTAATTTTAGGTACTCTAGTAATAAGTATATTAATCATAGCGAGATTTTTCTTTTGAATAATCTATCCGAAAATATGTATGTACTACGTAATAAGAGGCCATTATATAACATCATCTCGAGCGATCATAATTATTAACTAATTGAAATACGCCTCTAAAATTTTTCTAAGACATTATCTACTTAATATATAATTGAGTTTTCGGCGCTAAGATTTAATGAATATTTTATATAATAATACACATTATACTTAAATTTATCTATGTAAAAGTACACTTTTTAGCTCCATTTATCATAAGCAAGATACGAATATCAACAAGACTGTACAAAAAATATATACAACCGCTTAAAAATTATAATATTCAACTAAATTTTCTACATAATGAATAACAACTATTTGTTTACAAGAATGCCTACCGTAGTTTTTTTAGCATTAATATTGAGTCCAGCTTTTGGCTGCAAAGAAAATGTGGAAAATTAGTAAACATGTAAAACATTGAATAAATTTAATTAAATGCAAGAGAAGAGGTACCTTTGTAATGCATGTCCCTGTGCATGCTCGGGCAAGTCTTCCCCGGGTACTGAAAGTTTGTTGGGATATTAGTTGGGACACTTGTTAAGCTAAATTTGAATCCCTATAACAATGTAACAGCTTTTGTCCCGATGAATATTATTTGTACGTGCTGTACAGAAATTGTTATAGCCTTGTATTTTGAAAGTTGATTTTAAATTATGTTTGTATTAGTTAATAATATGTAGAGAAAACGAAAAGAGAAAGATATGAGAGAACATTTAGACCTTACTGCACGATAAAAAAGCTAAAAGCTTCCCGGTCAATCTTTGGACAGTCTGACAGTGAAATTAATATAAATTAGGCGTAAAAATTAACACGGATCAGTCACGGAGCATTTAACGTTTATTAGTTGATATTATTAATTAGTTTTCTCATCTGTTTACGCACTGAGTTAACTAACCGCAAAACACATAGACTAACATTTAGAGTCATATTGGTCCATTAAAGGTCATCATCTACCGGGATATAGGTCATAGTCCACTACGCTGACCAAATGCGGATTGCCGGACTTTACACACCTTTGAGAACTTTATGAAGAACTCTTAGGTGTGCAAGTTTCCTCACGATATTTTCCGTCACCGCAGCAAGAGATAAAATTCGTATCTAATACGCATCTTTTAGTAGTTAGAAAGCAATGGTGAATAATACAATACCTTGCTCAAATCGAAGTCTATGTTGGTTCTGACCGCGCGGTGATGCAGAGGCTGCGGCGGTCTGAAGTTATTGCCGAGAGGCGCTTTCGGGTGCCGCGCGTCGCCCTGCATCAGCCGCCGTAGCCCATGCAGCTATATTACAATTAATATTTAAATTAAGAAGAGTAATGAATGTGAATGTATGTGAGCGGAAGAGACGTGGACGGCCGACGAAAAGATGGATGGACTGTGTTAAAGATGATAAGTTATGTAGTAAGTGTAGAGTTGATGGCTGATAGGGAAGAATGGAAGAAAAGAACATGTTGCGCCGACTCCAAATAATTTGGGAAAAGGACAAGAGAAAGAAGAGATTAAATTATCATTATAATATGGGATTTTCTTGTTCAATTATGATTGAGTTGTCTTCAAGTTTAGAGTGATTAGGCTTCTCCTAAGATAGTGCGTTAAACTATATTCTATAATACCGTAAGACTTTTTTTGTTATTCTTAGGTGATGAAAGCTATGACATTAAATAATATCTTAGTAGCAAGAATAATTATGTTTAAGATTTCACTTCTTCAAAAGCTTTCGAGTCGAATAGTACAAAATGATTTTGAGTTTCATTACAACTTTTCTGATTTCTACACATAGTTATCAAAGAAATCATCAGCAATATAAGTTCCAAGACATTTCACTTGAAAATAGTGTAGATTGGAACGATTTCAGCTAAATTTTGATCGCGTCTAGTATGGCAGCGATGGTGCCCTATAGCGGATTATATCGGGACCGGGGATTAACGGGCCCGGCGCACGCGAGCCGCCAACGGATAGCTCTGCTGTTTACGCCGTATTACACCCTAATTGTGATTATGGACCATAGCAATTATTTAAAATGATAACTAAATTATGATTATAGACCAACTATTTTAAACTTCGAATTACTTTTTTTAAAGTAAAAATTAAGGTGTAGGAAATTTTATACTTAATTTTAAGAAAGTGAATCTTATTTTTATTTTAGTTTTAAAAATTCACTAAAGATTTTTCATAATAAAAAGTTGTAACCGGTATGGAGAAAATTAGGTGTACTATTTTGTTCCTAACTTTGATACTTGTAAATGTTACTTTCTACGCATTTCTAGAAAAAAATTGAATTAAACAACTTCCTTTACCCTTTCATTTCGTAAAATTGAACTCATTCAAGTATTTTAAGACTATTCTATCCATGCCGAAGTAGTGCTACCTAGCACGATTTCAGTTAAATTGAAATTTCGTCGTAGTGGTGTGGGTATAGCGGATTAACGGGCTCAGTGCACGCGAGCCGCTTGCTAACTCAGATCGCTTTTTATGCCGAATTACACACTTTGATTGTGAATATAGGCTGAATTAGTAAGCTTAGAAGTCTTGTCATCGCGCAGGACTACTTTAATTAAAATGAGACGAGGTAAAGTTTTATAATACTTTATTTTGTGTTCCTTCTTTATATTATTACAACTGGTACAAAGTCAAATTCTGCAAAACGAGTATTTGTTGAAATTTCCAATTTAGCTATACTTTGTTATTGAAATACAGACCAAAACGAGTTCCGAAACTATTGTAATATTTATTTATATCTATTTGGAGATCGAGCGGATTTAAGCGAGGTTTGGCACACTTGTATTAGATATTATATTTTATTATACTGGAAAACTGATCCCGTAGGATAATAATCATGTTTATTTGTTTATTACTGATAATTAATTTCGAGTTAAAAAAACTCAAAGTTAACGTAATATCAGGTAATATGCTTGCGTTTATTTAACTGATATGATTCATGAATCGTTACTGAACTTATTGTATGGAAAACAACAATAGACAACTTTTGCTGTAGCACGCCAATTTTAGTTCCTCAAAGTTTTGGTTATTACATTTAAATAACTGCAGTTCATGAGCGAGTACATCTGTTTCGCTGTTTCACACAATAGGTATTTATGTAGACGAAGCAAGAGAGCCTTATGCTCAAGTAGCAACCACACGACGCGCGACGTCCAACTCCCTAGGAGATTGCAACCAGTTCCACTAGCACTTAATTTTCTCACCAACACAAACGGAAAACATAAACAATGATTTATAATAACAGCCATACAACGCGGCACTTTCAGTTTACTTTTAACACGTACATAATTCACGCCGGAGTCTTTGTCTAGCGGGGTGGGACGTGAGTTGTTTATTGTAGCGTGAGCACAAATGAAAATGTTATTACGCCGGCCTCGACCACGGCTCAATTCACAGACGATACTATGCTGACTGCTAGATGTGGCCGGATTGAGTCAAATCTATTTTGCTCATCTGGTTTTTTCAATGCTGATGTCGCGTACTAGGCTTCTATTAGGATACAGTGAAATATAATAAATTAAGTGAATTCTGTTATTTTCTGTATAATGTTCCATAATGTAAGTGTGAACGTTTATGCTACTGCAGAGCGGTGTACAAACGTCGCTTATTAAAGGAATTATATTTATTCTTTCATGTTAATAATTTCGGTTTATATTCATTTGAAAAAAGATTATTAATTTTCAATAATATACATCGGCTTTATATCTTACCTATATAATTTGAAAAGCGCTGTAATAATTTAGTGACGTATAAAGTTTACACGAATCCTAAGATTTTGTATCTAAAGATAACTTCCAAGCGGGAATTCATCCCAAACGGGTAATATCTATATCAAAATAGAATACAACCCTTATAAGTAATAGCAATAACGATATTATTTATATTTCAGGTCAACGGAGCGTGTATTAGGGGCGAAGTTGATCAGACGAGGGCCTATATCGATTGCAGCTAAACATTCTTGACTTTGGCTAGAGTTCATATTATAAATAATTCAGCTTGTTTCTACTTGTGCTTGTTCAACTTATATTTTAGCAATGGTAATACGTAATGAAGAGCTACCTCAACTTTACGGGCTATAGAGTTAAGGGCGGGGTAAATTGATACAAACATTATATTCATACTTATTTATGTATCCCGCATAATCGTATGTTTACTGTTGATTTACTTATGAGATATGATATCTATTATGAATAACTACGCATATAAAGTTATTTATATGATAAGTTATTTAGTTTTTAGCAGCAATCGTACATAAGTGATCGGTGATGTTTTTAGTAATGTGAGAGAAGCGATGCATCTGAAGTCCAAACACACTTCCTGCGATAAAACAGGTTGTTGTCATATGAAATAAAAATATATTTTACAATATTCGTGAAACAAGTGAGGGACAGCCTCTAATAATTACATTTTGTATAGTTATATATAGTTTGATTAATGAAACTATAAGATCTATTTTAATAATAAAACCTTTATTTAAAAAATTGAAAATGTTAATTTAACATAATCTATCAAGTTAAAACGCAGGCTCTGGTGCGGGCAAGAGCTGCTTTATTAATATAACTGCACCCACGCCAGATGAACGCAACAGTGAATTCTGAATAGCACCTCGTCTGATTTATGAGTGGGGCAAACGAAACGGCGACAAATTTTAATTTTAACCTCTCAGTATCAAAAGCTTTTGACTATAAAAAATATCCGCGAACGTGTAAGTGTACAAAAAAGTTAACGTATGTTATGAGTGCGTATTAAAGTTGGTGGTTGCGTTTTACGTTATTTTATAGCTCTCAGTTTTTATTAGTTAGCATTATACTTCTAGTTTAAATAAAACTCGTATGGTAACACTTGTAAATATGCATAACTTTCAGTGGTAAGTGGTTGTGGGAATGTAATGAAAAACAACACTAATTAATAACAAATAAGGGTAGTTACTATAGGTACGTTTATCTACCTATTCATAAATAGGCAAAAAGTGTGTGTTTTAAATGTAAAAAATACACTCAATCACAATTAGGTATATCGTAGTTGCATATTAAAGGCTTCGATAACTAATAACAGAACATTGTAGCTTAATACGTAACATAAGAACTTCAAATAAAATATTAACAGCTAGTGACAGATATAAATGATAACGATGATTGATGATAACTATTTTTAAGGGACAAATTACCTGTTGTTTCGTGATATATATAGGCTTGTTAATGATGACCCAGGTGACAGTTTCGAAGCAGGCAGGCGCTGTAGTCGAGCCATCATAAGTCATGTAGTAGTCTGTCTCTGGGAGCAACCCTCTTACAGACAATCTATTGACCGGCATTTCTGCTCCTAAATACAAATATAAACATATTTGGTTACTAATTTCATTCAATTAACTAGAGGTGATTGTTCTAAAGGCCTGGTTCGATTCTGGTCAAACGTTTAGATCCCTCTTACGTATATTATACCTACTATATTTTATCTAACCCCCATAAATATGGAATACGAGTAGGTATGTGAAATTGGCTTATCTTCAAAACCCATATAACTATGCCCATTATCATTATGACATCAGTTTATCTGCTGCCCAATTAAAGAGCAAGGCATTCTAAAGATTAATAAAATAGCTGTAAGGCTCTAAAATTCTAAAGCTTAATAAAATAGGAGTGATTTCTTTAATACATACCTCCGTATTTTATATTTTCTAATTCTTCTGTTAATATCCTCAGTTCTGGATTTGACAAATCACCGAGCTGAAACAAAAGTTAGGTTTAATAGTGGCTGTAATGAAAACATGAAAAGTTGTCTTAAAATTAAGATAGACCAGACTTACAGATTCGTAGACCACACATTGGCTACAGTACTTATTTTATTAAATTTTTACGCTTATTAGAAGGTAAAGTTTCTAAAGTAAAATCTATGCCAATTTTGTTAAAAATGAACCGTTTCATAGCTCTCTCATTTTTTCAGGATTAAGTTCACATTTAGTTCAATTGTAAATCTAGTCTTATTTAGAGTAGGTCCAAAGGCAGCACTGAAAGAAATTTAAATCGAAAGGTATAGAAATCGAACCTAGAATTCGGAACCCTTTGAAGTATATGCTAATCACAGCGCAACAGGGGTTATCTAAATGTTAATGAGATGAAATTAAGAAATAAGAATCTGTATTACGTTATCGATGTTATCGTTAGTAAAATGGTTTATAAGTAACAAATTAAACAAGGAATATAGGCGATAAAGTTTCTCTAACTTTACGTTATTATATGTAGTTATTTTATGAGATGCATAAGTTAACGTAGATTGGATTTGCATGGTTTACTTTACTATGTAGAGTACAGGCTTACGAGCGCAATATGAGCGAGCTTGTAAACAGAGGCCCTCTGGGAATACGCCGTAGTCCACTCTTAATTATATTTGCAGGTGATACCAATAAAGCAAAAAATAAATTATTTTAATCTTTTTTGGATATCAGCTTATTGTTTATTACACTGAATATTATGTTATTTTATATGCATGACTAATTTTTGTTGTAATTAATATACGTTACTTAGTCCTACTTACCCTACATGTAGCTATAAAAGACCATATTATTGGTAGTAGTAGTAACGCATCTGTGCTGCATTCAGGCTAGCCATAGACAGACCGCTTTAGCATTAAGTGTCAACAAATTAAAGCATTCGGTCTATGGCTAGCGTTAGTGTTAATTTGCATGGACGATGTTAATAATTTATTCCAATGTAATCGGCTATTTTCAAAAATAGAGTCTACTGCATTTCCTAGCAATCTACATTTTCACGTCACACTTTCTTCGCAAACTTATGTGTGAAATATGAAGATACTTGCAAACACGAGCCCTTTGAGACTGCGACGAACACCAGTTCTCATTAGACACTCGTAAAACGATCAAATAGTTACACAAGTTTACTGCAAGAAAACACTGTCTGGAAACAGCGATAAAATCAGTTTGGATCTAATTTAGGAGAGTAGGGGATCTCGCAAGTTTATCGAGCAAAGACGTTACACCCTGTTTTCCGTGTTAAAGGTAAAATGTGTCTGGACTTTATAGTATATTTAAAAACAATCGCACATCAAGGTGATACCTATTTGTGAGTTGATTACTCGTACTAGCATTAAAGGCGTGATCCAATAGTATACTGGAATTTTTAGAAATTGAGCGAACTACTCGTATATTAGTCACTAAGGTCTTTACCTTAAACTAAGTAAATGTTCTGTTACTCTCTAATTTTCATTTCTATTAAAAAAATAATAAAAGCAAATAAGAAACAAAGGTAACACTACTATTTTCTTTGCTATTTTCTCTACGCTATTTAGGTAAGTGCAAAAGTTTCGAATGTCACGTTGTCTAGAAACTAAACTTACTGCGCTACTATTTTTGCATTCTTTTGTTTTGACCATTGTATGATGTTGGTATTTGTATGTTTATAAAAGATTCATAAAATTTTAAATCGATCAAATTTATTCATTTAGGTTGACTGTCACAAAGAAATTACAATCAGTAAATAAAGTGAGACTCACACTTTAATACTCAAAAAGGTATTTTGTGTAGTTATTTCATATTAAAAGAAATAAACTCACTTTTAGTTATTGCCACTTCACTAAACCGTTAGCTAAACAAGAAACACCCTTGAAACGTATACAGTTCCTGCCGCGGCGCAGACAGCTCTTAATTTGAACTAATAGCTTTGGCGGCTAATCCAATGCCGTACAAAAATTTCCAATTTCCTTAATTAACTAGCCCCAGTTTGGATGAAAGCTTTGAATAGGTGCGGCTGTGTTGATAGCATGATGCCGATAACTACTACTATAAAACGCAGTCTAACTTTACAAGTTTACGACATATACATAATTCCTGAGAAATACGGAAAAATATAAAGTTTTGAGTCATATTTCAGAGGGATAATTGAAAAATAAAATTGACGACCTGTGTGGCGCAATGGTCAAAATACCGGACCCCCTTCGAATAATTTTGGATTCGATTCCCAGCGAAGCTTAAAGTTGAATGATGAATTTTTCTGTTTTCGGTCTGGATGAGAATTCGTGTATTTCTGTGTTGTCTCTAAAGTCCACGACACAGGAAATCCTACTGTGAGTGTGCAGCGATAGCGTTTTAAAAATAAAATATTGTTCAAACTTTACAAAAATATTGCTTTTAATTTGATACAGATATGTAAATTAAACATAAATCTATAAATAAAATGACGCTATTTACCTATTGAGAAATTAGTGGTTAAGCTCATAGTTAAACAATTTCTAAACAGTGGGTATTAATCCAAAAAACCAATTTGTTGATCCTACTTCCATTGTTAATTTTACCAAGTTTTGCATTGGCTTCTTCGTTTCGGCTCCACTAGTTAAACAAAGCAGTGACGTGTATTTGACGGTAGGTTTGGGAAACTAAACAATACCTATTTGGCGTTTGCTTTAACGTAAACGTGTACAAAGTTATGAGTTCGTTCATTCATGTATTACAATTACCTACCTTCTATATTACTCTGTATAATGTGTAAAAACTTTCTGTGTTTTACGATCAAAATCTATATCAAAAATTAACGTTACATATTTTCGGTAAAGCGATTACATTTTCTGTTATTATAATGCATTAATTACACACTACGAAGCACATAAACTGCGTAATAACATATCTCGTATGTAAGTATAATCAAACTCTACTCAGCAATTAATTTCCACTATTAATTATTAGTACCAATATCCTGTTTTATTTGTAATGTTAACTATGCTCATGGAATTAATTTTATAAAAGCATCAAGTCCATAGAGTTTGGGACCTAAATGGCAGCCGCCAATAAAATTATTAGCATGTTTATAAGACCGGTAAGTATAAACAGATGACGTTCTCTAAAAGCATTTTCATAATACATACATTAATAGAATGTACGTTAATTAAAAAAAAAAACAAATAACCGTATTCTCTAAAATCAACATTCTAAATATAAAACTCACCTGCAGTAGCAAGGAAATCGAAACGATTCCCTGAGCTTTGTGGAGCGCTTCAGAGAAGTTCGAATATAACTGCGAATTAAAACCAAATATTTGAATCTGTAACAAGAGGAAAATCATAGATTGATATTTTATCTGCAGATATTTTTGCATACTCACTGAATCGAAGTTCTTTTTGCTTGATTTAGTTTCTAATCTAAGACAGTTGATAGTATAATCCTGAATCATAAAAGTAAATTCAGGAAAAGTATGTAGTGTAAGTAAATTAATAAAATACATAATTGAGATAACATTTAAGTTTGTTTAATTATTAACTCTGTTTTAATCTTGGTAAGAGTTAGTATAGCAAAGATGAATATATTAATTACAAAGGCAATCATATAAAAAATTCACATTAATCAATTTCAAGAATCGGACTCAATAAGAGACTCAATTACGGTTACTTTTAGCAAGCAAGTTAGGTATATAATTTTCATTCAATCTTTAGGAGCGATATTAGATTCTTTCAATATAAGTAATTTTCTGCATAGATGAGCATATTATTAATTTGTCTGAAAAAAAAATGAAAAGCATAATACTAAAATCTGATATACTTTTTGAGACTTCTGATATACTTTTTAAGAGATTATTTATTTATGCTCTTACTTGTTGATAATAAATTAAATAATAAACAGTGTCAGAGTAAATCGAGGAAAGTAATATAAATCTACACGAGAATAAGCACATGATTTTGGATTTAACGTGGCTGCGTAAGAATTTGTCACATAAATAAACAGGAGGTACGGTTGAGTTGGCTCGCAGTCGTTCGTCGGGATTACATTTGGGATTTGAGCGTCTCAAAGAGGGAGGCACGGCCAATGCGTGTGAAAACATCTGTTACGCCTTCTTTTGCTAACTCTTGGCAGAAATCCGCGACAACGTTTTAATGTATTGCCAATAAGTTTATTAGGCTTTATGTGTGCATGGTTTTGTTGGAAAAAGACGTTGACAAAATAAGTAAAACATACTTAAGAAGTAAGAACGTTAATGTTGTTTTTCTTTTATCAACATTATCTCTTAACTATCCCACTGCTGGGCTCGGTTCTCTTCTCACAATATGAGGGGTTCAGGCCTTAGTACACCGCGCTGCCCGATTGCGGTTTGAGAGGTTTCACACACTTTTGAAAACTTTATAGAAAACTCTCAAGTGAAAGTAATAATAAATAGAAATACATAAGTTAATATTATTAATTATTACCTACTCTATCATGAGCTGGTCATGAAGTAGAGTATAAAGCTCTGCTTAAACAGAATTTAATGTTATTTGTATTCACCACGTTTAAGTTCTCCTTGTAGCTTCATAAGGAGTGTATTATCGCAGTAAATGTTTGTATTCATAAGCGAGTCTGCAATCAATTAGTGAACATCCGTCTTGATATCAGTGGGTATGTATAGTGTATACTAAGTGTAGACAACTCAATATCGTGTCTGCTAAGCTTTGAGTAACTAAGCAATGTGACTTAATCGTCATACTTAAT
>LGAG01000797.1:2348086-2384756 GCA_001278395.1 Lerema accius
CCATTACTGGTGCCATATCCATTACTGGTTCCACCACTGTACATTGTATTGAGAAGCAGAGGTCACTCCATCAATAAGTTTATTAAGCGGACCTCTGCCTTTTTATTGAGTGGCAATGTTTTATCAAAATTCATATACTTATTGCTAAATATTTTTCGTATTAAATCAAGTACTAAAAAGAAACCGTCTTAAATATAACATTAATAAGTCACCGCAGGTTCATGTTAGTCGGATTTAAAGATTAAAATTTCTAATTTGCGCGTTCTGAACTTCTCTTAATTAAGATTATGAGATTATGATACTCATAATACTTCAGAGCAATTAATTCAAAAATATTTAGACGAAATTCCCGTGGCATAATTATCTGTGAAGTATCTTTCCTTTTAACAAGATATTCTCACTTTACAGATGCCAGATAATTATTGTAAGTTAACCATAACGACTAGCGTTTTACCGAAATTATAATAAATTACAAAATCTTTCTCATCTTGTTTATAAAATACCTTTACGTATTTTATTACGAGTATTAATAAATATTACTACACACTCATAGTCCCATACTAGGATTCCCTATGTCGTGGATGCCATGGACAACACAAATTGATATAGGACAAATACCTAGACAGAGAATAGAAGTTTAAATTTGTCGTTCCTACCTAGCTACGAGCCGAATCCAAGAACGTTTGTATTGTTGTGAAAACTATAGGATGGTGGTCGAACGTGTAACAGTGGCAGTGGTTATTAAGATTATTTATTTGATTCGTTTGATTTGTTTAAATATGTCAAACTTCATCAACATCGCGTCCATCACTAGAATGCCGATAAATTTCCAAAAAAATTGTACAGCCATGATTGGAAAAACGAAATAAATTAGTTAATAAAAACGGGCGAACCAGAATACATATTCAGGAACATTGAACGTGCAGTTGAAATGTATACCAATCTCGAAACTTACTCGATACACGCCTGATTTATGCTTTTAATTTAAATTTTTGCATTCGCCAGGCGAAGTTCGCCACGGACGCGCCGCCTGCATTGCAAATATATGTCGCAGCGGAGTCGAGAGATCGTTTCCAGTTTCGATTCGATACAGCTTGAGCGAACTGTCGAGTTTTAATCTTTTAATGCTACTCAACAAACTTCGCCCGTAGAATACTCTAGCATTCCATATGATGTGTTCAGTTGACATGTTATTCTGTTTGCGAAAGCAGTTTTTATTACCCTACGAGATGCAGAAGTTGCTAAGCTAACGTATGGAAGTGTACTGTCGTTATAAATGAAATGTGAACACGTTCGAAGTAATCCTCACATTTACACTTAAGTATACGGAAACGTCAAGCCAATTGAAATAATATTTTATCATAGAATATAACGTAGAAATACCTAAACATAATATCTACGTTAGTTATAATATTTTATTAGTAAAATACATTTCCAGTTTCAATTCCTACGAACCCTCTGTCAAAATCCTCTTTATTTTGAAATAATCGGTCACAATATAGCTAATTCCAAAAACAGAAACCAAATCGAATATTCCATGAATTGTAGTTCCAGGTTATATAACTAATTTGAAGTCAAATCTTTTTAATGAGGGACAAAAGAAAATTCCTCAATTGTTAGTGCAGTAGAACATCTGAAGTACGCTTAAGATCGATTACTCTAACTTCTTATTATTATTCTACCAATTAACGTCCCTAATTCATTTCGTAACTATTTACTTTCCATTAACAGAACTTACTTAAACTTAAAACGACTAAAAACGTTTTCGAATTTAAACGCTTAGTACGGAAACTATCTTAAAACGAGCATAAAATTGAATTCTTATGCATTGCTGCATTTTGCAGACGCGATTGCTACGTGACGGAGGAAGTGCCCGCCTGGGAGATGCCAGTCAGCATCTGTTTTGTAGTCTTAACTCTCGACAGTCTCAGACGGAGGCGCATACCTCTCCTCGAATATTAAATTATTTCACAAACTGATTTAGGTGCGATTGAAATGAATAAGAACATTTATTTCTCATAACACTCAAATGAAACAGCACCAGTTACAATATTTCAAAGGTATTGATGTCGCTATCAAATGTTGAAAACGTGAGCAATTCGCAGCCGACGAACTCCACAAAGAGCTTCAACCATGCATCGGAAATGAATCAGTTTCCGTTTTGAGTGAGGCAAACAATATATCTCCGCGCACTCCGGCATCCAAAACTATACTCTAAAACATAAGTAATAAGGCTCAATTAAATAAATCTACTGGAACTTCAACTAGGATGCAGTACCTGGTGGTGATACATTGAACTACGAATAGTATCGCGCGTTTTAAATTCATAGTGCAAGTTTGTAATGCTCAAGGATTATGCTTAATTCAATTAAGCACGGATAGTTTTTATGCTTCGAGGTGCACATTAGTTAAGTTTATTTCCGATGCACTTCGATCTGACTCCTAATTTTCCAATGCAGTGAGCTATTGAAAAACGAATGGAAATGTCATCGATGTATGAAATAAATAAATAAAATCACGTGGAAAATAGGCAATTTCACGGTGCATTGGGTGTTCTTTGCCTAGCGTGCGAGTAGCAGAGAGCCCGCACTGTCGACGCCCGCACGACAAAAGCTTTATTGGTGCGAATAATTTCCGTAGTACCTGAGCTTTTTTCATACTTCCTACCGTTCATTTCAATTGCGTCACAATTATTCAAAGCTGTATTGCAGAATACTCACAAACGGTCACCGTTCTGATTCAATTTTAAATGCAAAGTCAGTATCTGAACTTTTACGTGTAAACTAAATTGCGCTCGATTGATTTCTGTCCATTAAAATATTTGTTTATATTTTTTCAAAGTATTCTCAGAAACAGTTAAAATTATTTTACTTACTAGTTTTTATTTTTCATTTAATTGAGTTCCGGGCGAAGGGTAAGTTTTATTGGGCACAATCACAATTTAATGTAATTTATTTTTCAAAAGATTTATGACATTGATAACAAAAGCCCATAACAAAGTACCTATTACCCCAAAAGGTTATAGGATCGACAAGCGTTAACCTACTTGTTCTTACATTATTCTTAAACATTGAAACAAATATCAGTATTCGAAAGAGACGCCTTCATTTACAAATAACATAATCGATTTCATTATTTAACTGATGTTGTAATTGGTACTAGTAGAAGAATATCTAATGACTTAAATCAATTTTGTACGGGTAAACTATTAAGAAATTAAAAACTAGAAATTATTAGATAATATTAAAACCCAGTTTTCAGATTCAGAATGTTTTTTCTATGATAATAAAATAAGTGTATGTAAAATCAGTTTAACATTATTGTTTGGCGGTGAAATTGGCCTGGGACGGTCGGTCGGTAGCAAATGGAATAAACATCGCCCTCATATATCACGGTCAATTCAAGAAGTGCATTTCAGTTTGCATTTGCGATATGTTTCTACTTGGATACATTTCGTATATGGAGGTAAGAAGATTTAATTTTTTTTGTACGCATATATTTATTGTATCATATTTATTTGTACATTATATTAACGTTTCCTTTTAGCAAAAGCATTTCATCAAATTGTATAGTTTTCAAGTACACTTTAAATCTTTCGCTAAAAAAAAACTTTAAACTAATAGGTATACATATAAATAAACTCTATTAAAAACGGGCGATTTTGGTTTTTTTTCTTTCCTAAATAAAAATAAATAAATAAAGATTGCTTGTTTAATTTGCTTCAATAAGGAAACAATATTTTAATAAAATTTATTGAGTATCATATAAGAAGTAGTCTTTTTCGAAAAGTGAGTGTAACATTTGTGTATTCTTCCATGTAACAATTGTAGAAATGTAGGTTGACATAAATTCTGTGAAAATGTAGAATTTTTAAAAATAAAATCTTATACCTTTCGTAGTAACGAACCAAAAAAACAAATGCGCTACATTTGATATTCCAACGCTACATGCATGTCACTGCGTTAGGAATTCATAGCGCGAACTCCTGGCTATGCTAATTCGTCGCTAATGTATTGCGACCTGAGAATTGTAACTTTATTTATTAAGTAATATGAATATTGTATTGTAATATTAGAAATGTGATATAGTGATTTGCTATTTTTCTGTTGGCAAAAGTATGAGTAAGTCGATTTTGTTTACAGTAGATTTTTATGGGGCCAAAGAGTGTGTTACACACATCTTTCTGTGACTGTAGATGCTATTTTAATTCAAATAAAATTTGGTGTGAACTATTAATTACAATAACACGCAATTTATTTTGTTCAAAATTTGACTCAATCCACTGATACTAGATTCCGGTTTTCAAGTGTATCTTATATTTTAAATATTAACATTCCAGTACCTACAAAGCGTTCACTAACCCAGATACAAAAGCGTACCAATATAAATATAAGAATGTAGTGGGACCTACATTGATGCAGTCACGTTACGTATTCAAAGCGTATCGCGCTCCGGGTGAGCTCCTACCTATGCTAATTCGGTACTACTTGATACTGCATATCAGATCTGTAATATACGTGTACATACCTGTTACATTGATAATTTCAATGGCATCTATGTCAATTAAATGGTTGTTAGTAAAATATGTTAATAACAAATTAAGGAAGCTTCTGATTTTTGTTAAGTTTAGTTCGATTTAAAAAGTGACCGTATTGTACTCCTATGGTAGGTACTTACTTTTAATAAGTATCTTTAGTTCATAATGTAAGTCTAGCACTTATACTTTAAGTTCTTCAAAGCAATAAAATTAGTGATAGGAAAGCTTAAACAGCTTGAAACATAATCAGAAAATCTAAATGGGATGCCTACTCTGTCGAGTCTTGACTAGTCTTTAGCTTACAAATATTTTTTAACATGTTCCTCGTTAATTCCACAAGAAACTCACGTATCAACTTTGGGTATTTGCTATAGCCTTGCATAGCTTAATAAAATATAAACAATAATTCAAATTTTAGTGCAAGTACAATTCAGTGGAGCAAAGTTAAATTAAAGTCGTATGCGGATTCAGAGTCGGCCGGCGGAGCTTAAGGCCGCCACCTGTGCCTCTGAAACAATTTGTGGCACGACTTGTATGACTCCTGTTTACTTTTATGCAATTTGCTTTTCATATCTACAGGTTTTTATTTGCATGCCAAGTTATTTTACCCTTTTTGTGTGTTATTCGTGCAAGTTGTTATTTGCTTACTAGTTTCTTGGAGTTTATTTCTTTAATTTTGTGTCATAATGTTTCTGATGTATTGTTATAGGTCAGCCGTTATTTTCTGCCAAGTTTACGAATTGCCTTATTTTATTTTGGTTTTTTTTTGCTTGGTTACCCGAAATCGGAATGCAGACATCTGTTATGACGAATTTAACGACCTGCTTATCGGCCCTAAGGACTTTATTGCCAACGACACTTGCTTCAGTAACCATCATTCCCTTGTTATTTAAGCTTACTAGAAAAGTTTTAGCTCGTAAGATCAGTCAAGCCCAATTGACTTTTAAAAAGTCAGAAAATGTTTCATAGATATAAAAAAAAAACCCAACGCACTTTATTGACTTATGCAGAATTTTTATCTCTATTATTGAACTGGCTGTAAAATAAAACAATAAAGACAGTTTTATCGGTAATTAGATAAAATGCAATATAGCCATTATGGTACTGGTTTGTAAGGCCTAAGTTTTAATGTGCAACAAATACCTAGTGAAGCGAAGTTAAATTAAAGCCGCATACGGATTCGTCGTCGACCAGAGCTTAAGGCCACACCACCTGCGCCGCTGAAAATACAATTTGTGGCGCGGCTTTTGTCGTACTTGTTTACTTTTATACAATTTATTTTTCTTGTTTATATACGCTGTTCTGAATGACTGTTTATTCAAAGCATTTTTATACCAGATGGTCGTCGTCTTTGTCGTAAGTTTCCATTTGTTTCTAAATAGATTTTTGATGTGAATAGACAAGCGAACAGTACAGACAATAAGTGGTCGTCGCTTTCCATAAAAGTCCATAATATACTTAAATGAATTACAATAATATAAATTTATGTACTACATATTTGCTTGATAGTTTGTCCGCAAATTTGATTTTATAGAGATTCTATTCTATTGCAATAAGTCTTTGTCGAGGAAATTTCCTACAAATGCAACTGCTGATCCCTTGTAATGGCTGCTTTAAATCCGCTGTATTTCATTCGCTTTTAGATATTTTATTTTGTTTTCCAATTACATTTACATTATTTTTTTACAGCTGTAATGTTTCTAAATAAGTTTATTATTATTAATGAATGTTAATAGACCCATCACTAGTATTAGGGCCCAATTGGCTTCTTCAAGACCCGAATTTGTATAAACGCATTTTGCCGTATTTTTATTTGCAATAATAATTATTATGTTGGTGATTAGTTTTTCCTAAATAAATATCATAGTAACGGACTAAAAATTAGTGAGTTATACATTCCCAGTAACTATATTTAACCCTTATAGATTGTCATTGTAGATTTGAGCAATTTTGTGATACAATAATATTATGTAATAACCACCTAAAGCTCAAATGACACGCAAAAGGAACAAAACATGATAATTTTGGTTTCTTCCGGTCTGGGAATTCTGACCTTGTCATTCCTTCACGAAATTGAGAACGATATGCCTTACAAATACAAGGGTGTTCGTCTAATGATAGGTTAGCGGTTGAACTAAAGGTGATTCGAGTATAAAGTTATTTGCTTGAGACCCAACCATTTATTTAGCGTCAGAATACATAATTTAATAAATGATTTAGCGCTAAAAACCGTTCAGTGATGAAGGCATACCTCCGGCCAAAAATCAAGCGTAAAATCTTTTTTATGTGTTTTGCTTCTAAAGTTGAGAAACCACTTAGGATTCATCGCTTTCATTTTAAGCGTCCCTGCTGTCGATCACGCTTTTGTTTTGGTCTGAAGCTATATTGTCATCACACCTGTTTTTCTTCATTTACACAGTTTTGATGCGAAACTTCTTTATAGGGGTTGAGAGAATGTTTCGTACGGTATAAAAAGTTATTTTGGGGTTTCATTTTTCCGACACAGGACGACATAAAATATAATTATGAAAATTAGATGTATAAATTTTATTGATTTATTTTTGACCACCTCTACTCGTTATCGTGCAGTACCGTTTAGTATTGCGCAGGAGAGGCACCGGTGTACCGTAGAGATTCCAAATCCGTGTGCCAGATGGAATACGAGGGGACTTTAGTAGGTAACAATCCCCATAACGACCATCGGTAATGGTTAACACGATGGACCGCTGGAATTTAAATTTCTGTTTTTGCTCTGAATATCTGTTCTTAATCTATTTGTGTTGTCTGTAGCACTATCCTACAGTTGGGCTATGAGTGTACATCATTACTATTATAACAAATAATCATATAACCTACAATTGGGTAGTCAAATAAATATCCGACGTAGCGCAAAAAACTTGGTCACCTTTCTTCTAACATTTATAAGGTGTACAAATAGAGGTGCGGCGCTATAGAGAGCAAACAAGATCATAAAACAAGTCACGGGAAAGAGCCTATATATAATCAGCTTAGTGATAAATTGTTAAACAACACGCTACCGACACAGCTGCTTCCGGCTTGATTGACGCTTCACTTCGCTTTGTAGTTCCTTCGCTAACTACAGCGACGAACTCAATGTTCGATGAAAGTTATAAACGCCTCAACTAATTCAGTAATTGTTTTAGTCATCCGATACATACCGGACGGAAGTTTTTATTACTCTGTCAATATTTACCGATCTAAATAGTCGTTTATTAACTTTTGATAACAGTTATTTATTAACTTACGATAATGATATAGGTAAGAATTATTGACAAGCATTTAAGGATGGAAAATAAATGTACTCGTTATGTATTCTTAGTGATGTCATTTTATTATATTGAAATTTGATATTAAGTAAGCTAAAAAGTTTAGCAAACTTTATAATATTTTGTCAATCATCATGTTATAATACGTTGCCGATTTCTTTTTCTTTACTGACATACCAAATAACAACTGTTTAGTTAGTCTAGACCAAAATAGAATAGTAAAAACTATTCTCTTTTAAAGCTACTAAATCCATGTCGCAGTGTTGTCGGAAAAAATGTAAATCTTTATTTAATGGTTCTTTCGGGCTCGGACACTTAGCAGGACTGATGGCCGCCGCAGATCCTATCTGTAAACAGTTTGAGCAATAACCGCTAAACCCCGAGAAAGCATTCATTTCTTTTAGCTTTACTGCGAAGATTAATCATGGTTTTTACATTTAAAAAGAAACAAGTAGGCAAGCGCTGGCATTGTCAATCCAGGCCGTGGACATCTGCGATCCAACAAATAAGCCTTGGCTGTAATTCGATAGTATTAACGACGTAGCTTCAAGACGTATTTGATTGGCTTTGTTTCTGATATTTTATGTACCTAACACCGCGCCTTAAGTAAGCTGGTTTGGAAGACAGAGCTCAGTATCTGTGGTTACTACGCACATTTTAATGTAAATTAAGATTAAGTACGAAAGCCGAACATTCTGCATAATTCTTAAAATAGTATCGAAACATCTAAAAACTGTCAGTGTGATACCAACTTAATTTTTTTAAAGGTATCCTGATGAACTAATGAGTTCACAGGGATCCCCTAGTGGAGTAGGCTAGGGGATCCTAGTGGATGAAACTTCGAAAATCGAACTCCTTACGTACCTACTGTATAGTGTAAGCTTTAAATATTTTAACAATTACCTGCAATGGAGTAGAAAACCGTCAATAGGGCTGAAGCTGTAGCCGCTCTGAGGAGGCTGTGCATTGTCTACGAGAGACTTTCTTCCGGACCCGACATTGGAAACAGATCACAACTCCACCGTTGCACATTCGTCGTCCTTTAACTTTTTCATTATATTAAATCTATGTAAAGTCTAATTGGCAAGGCAGATAGATTTTTTTCTTCTGAAGTGCTCCATAGTGTAATCTGAAACAATTTTTTTTTGTTTTTAAAAAAGTAATAGAAAAGATAAATAAACGAGTCGAAAATCAAATAAGAATTTAAATTATTTTATTATTCCTGTGAAATGCATCTGAGTCTCAAATTAAATTCTAAAATATTTACCGACTTTTCTTTACAGTTTTGTTAAAAATACTAACGAAATTAGCGCAGTGAATCCAATTTTACTATTAAATTACCAATGGGAAGATTACATTTGTTATATTATACAAACTATATCAACTATATTTTCTTAAGACATTTCAAACAAAGCTCGCTATTCAAATAATAAAATTTAAATAACCCGATTTGTAAAATGTAACGTAAATTTAATATTTGCGCTCTGTCATGAACCCAGATAGTAAAGACAGTTTGCTTATGGGCAAAATGAATTTTATATTAAAGAGAATTTTCAACGGACAGACTGACAGTATAATGTCAAAGAAGCGGAAAACGCTCCGCCATGTATCTTAGAAGAAACACTGCAAAGAGACCAGGAATTTTGTTTTGGTTTATCAAAATTTAAAATCTGCTTTGAAAATAATATCCTTTATACAAAATCTTTTTAAACCTACGTATCTCGAGGTACTTGATATTTCAATAACTTTATTTAGTATTTCAACTATTATGAGAAACTCCTTATAACTTTATTCAATTTTATTTAAGTCCTACATTCGGGTAGATATTTAGACAAGATACTATGTGAGATGAATTACGAGTATTTTAAAGATCCCTGGGCTTAGAAATGTGCTTTTTATTCATTCATATTTATACCTCTACTAACGGATATTTCAGAAAATAGAATTAATTGATACCCGTCTAACTCACCAATTATTTTCAAAACAGCTAACGCCGTGAAATCATTGACATTTTCAATTCATTATAAATCAAAAACGTGTCTAATTTGTGTCCATTATTTGGTAATTCGCGGAATGCACCGACCTACATCGAATTGAGCCATCTGATTAAATTCATGCGCCATTCAATTACCATTTCTCACTAGCTTGATACGGGAGACACGTAGCACTTAATTAGAAATTCATTAGGAATTCTATTGCAATACAAAGTACATCTTGTGTAATAAAACTTTCATGTTATCTGTCATTTCTATGCAAAGGTTATGTGTTTTCATGTAGACAAAAAATTTTGAACAGCTTTCTTGTTGGATGATAGTTGATAAGCCATGTCGGAGGCCTTTGCAGGCATAAAATACTTACGACACTTGGACTGGCCACTAACCCCACCGCCATACTGTACTGGAGCAGCGTGGTGGGATATGCTCTAGGCCTCCTCAGTTATGAAGAAAGACTTGCTCAGTAGTGTGTTATTAATGGTTTCAAGATATAGGTATCATGCTTTGCAGATTGCTACCTTCTACACTTATGGCTTTTATATACCAAAACGAATATCTAATAAATCTTTTATGTGGATACATCGAGAGCGATATAAAGTATTCATTTTACTTTTCAAGTCATGAAATATAGTCTGGCGCTGGCCGTTTTATTTCAGGTTGCAATGACTTTTTGTGGTATCAGGTGCTAGTATTTCAGGATTGTTTGTCTGTCAAACTGTAACTTATTTTTTATATTTTTAGAATACGTAGGTAACTAGCAACGCTTTTGTTCTTTAAGATAAAGTATGGATAAATGTAGAACCGGAATTATTTAAACCATGTGGGAGCTGAGTTCAATGAAAGAATGATTTTAAATAGTTTACTGTTTCTTAACTTAGAGAACTATTTTACCGTCTCGAGATAATTATATTTTGTATGGAAATCAGACCTACCTATCTCCTTCAGTTCAAAAACTTAAACATGAAAAAAATTGCTTATTTACATTATGATTTGCCCTAAGTTTAACTGACCATAACTAGACAAAAACGATTGGCTGATACTGATTTGACTGTATTTTTCGTTGGTTACGATTTATAATGAAAAATCTATGTGAAAGAGTTTCAATAAACCACCAAAGATCTTAAAAATTGAATGTAGTCAGTAAATCAAATATTAAAATGTGAACATTAATTTTAAAAAAAGATATAAATAGTAAGGTTGTGGGGATATAAATTCATGTGTTACATAAAAAAAAACTAACCCATGTTATTATACCTAAATAACGATTTTATTTTTATATTACCTACACACAAGTAACACTTATAATATACACAGGTTGTCGCTTGAAATAATAACACATACCAGCACAGTCTTTAAAAGGCACAAGGTACTACGAACTTTTGATAATGGAAATTTGATAGGTCGGCGTATGTTGTAACGCTTGAATGTCGGGTCCCAGGTTTGCTCACCTCATCGTATAAATAAGCGTGAAGGAGTGTGGCATCACGCGATCTGGTCATTAACCCTGCTACAGCGCAGTAATGGAGAGGTGAGGGTGTCATTGTGGTTCCTACGAAACCGCTACAACGCAACCCGACGATTATAATTACCCTAAACTTAGATAAAAATAAATCTTAAGAAATTTTAACGATAGTCACAGGGTTATAAAGGCATTTATTTGTTGACTAATCGATTTATATTTTCTTAATTTAAATTAATTTGAGAGTCACTACAAACATTGAGTACGAGAAACTTCAGGCGAGTACTTACTAGATCACTCGTGACTAGCTTTAAAGCTTTAAATAATAATACTAAATACTCATAATAGCAGCACAAAAGATCTTTTATAGATATCGAGATATCTCCAGTAGAATCACGATAACATAATTATAGCAGATGCTTGTTTTTAAAGTCATATTTTGTGTTCTGTTTTTAACGAAGAGCCCACAGCATGTGATTTTTCATGCAAAAAGTGTGATGTACATTTGAGCTTCTGACGTAATCCATTTATGCATTGAATGCAACACTGTGCCTCTACAAAAATAGGTTCCACGATAGAAGGATACTGCACAATACTATTTGAAAAAGTTATATTCGAATATTCCAGTAGTTTATGACAGACAACAGACAAATATCACTTTAAATTGATTTTATTAATTCATTGATGTCGGGAAAAGTTTAAAAATTCTTGCGGTTGACGCCGACGATGGTCCGAATCGGATTGTCTCGTAACCATTGCAAGCTTTATTTGCAAACTTTTGATTGAAATCGAAAACGGAAAATGATAAACAGATTCACACTTTGATGATTGTGTAGAAGGAACATTATTATATTACTGTGTGTAAGTATTAAGTAGTAATATACGAGTATGAAAAGCGTTAATATCATATTGAGGACTATCCCAATCGCAGCCATTAGCAATTTAGTCATTTTAATTTAGTGTGCGATGAATGCACCCGATGCGGATGCTTGTTTTTTAAGCAATTTCTATTTCTCATTATAATCATCATTTTAGCCTTCGTTAAAATCAAAGAAAGATTTTGATGTATCTTTATTAGTTATCACTGATGAACTGGAGAATGTATTTTTTTTCTATTTTGTCTTGGAATGATCGGCTTAATTTATTATCGCTGCGGTATCTACTACGGCGTTTGAAGCGCTCAGGGTCCGACGGCTTTTGCGAAATGCAGGTGACCTAATGAATTAGCAACAACACGGGCGATATTACTTCGTAAAAGCAGAGGATTTCGTAGATATGAGATAGCACGTCATCCTATTTCTGACTTTGGAGTACCATAGTAGAGTATACTCAATTATTTCGTTTACCGTCGCTGTATCATAAATAGGTGAAACCAAACCTATTACCTTGTAAAATTGCTTCGTCTATGATAATTTACACCAAAGTTATCTTTATTTTGGTGGTTGAAACTTTAAACTCCCAGGTGTAATAAACATGATTTAATTTAACATTTTCCTGAAAACATAGAGCCGTTTGTATTATTTATAATCCACGTGGCGGTAGTGAAACGTTACATTGTATATAAACTTTGATATGTTACAGGGAATATTCGATAATTCACGGGACTGCATATGTGTTACTCATCATTCATAATTAGGCCAGATTTGGCAGTCATAGAAAATCTCTTAATGAATCCAGTTTGTGTAAGCTCTGCTTAACCTTATGCTTTGTAAGCGCAACGAAAGGAGGCGGAAGGAACGTAAAACAAGATAAAAATGTCAATAACTTTATTCTGTGAGACCTGAATAGAACGGGAACATTGCATAGTGGAATGTCAGGGAAATATTTTTTGAAAAGGTTCACTTTTTCAAAGCCACGTCGTCGTCGTATTGAATGCGTTTTAATGAAAAAACATGCGCCGATTCGCAACAGTCAAGGGAATTAAAACCTCCGCGCGGCGCTCGCGATTTCAAATGCATCTGTCGGAATTTTCATTTGGCCGAATATTATTTCCCGGAGGGAATTTTTCAGTCCCGATTTGTTTAAATTGATGGCCGCGATTGATAAATTTTGGATTAGCAATAGCGTACCCATAGCTCTGGTGTCATAATTAACCGATCATTTACATTTATTACGCTAATGTGAATAATTCACCCGAACACGTACTATTGTCCGTATTATGATAAATAGCACTAAAAGAAATGAATTCATGTATTATTTTGTAAAAACAGTAGTGATGATAAAATATGAAAACTGGGTCGTCCGATTTGAGGATATTTCTCACTGCAATACACTTGAAACTGCAATTACATCTCGGAACAAGACGACGCAGTGTTGTAAGTAATGAGTTCTGAAGATAAGAACTGTGGAAAAAGAACAATGCAAATATTCTTTTTAAGGCAACATTTCCGTGTAGCCATATGCTTTCTGTGTTTCGCAAAAGATAATTAAAATCAGGTCTAAAGACCATCAATGTGATTGAAATGTGGCTGAAATGCTGATGTCTAACGTACCGTTATTCAACTCCCTATTTTACGGATTACGTTTTATGTACGTTATATCATTGTTTACCCACTTTAAATTTTTATCATCGCACATTAAAGTTATTATGTTAACACAATGTTATTTATGAACAAAAGATAGTTATAGTTACTCATTCTCTTAATTATTATCTTACCTATCATTCATTTTTTTAAGATCTTTAAATTTGGATTTTTTAAGATTAATTGAATTCAGAAATGTTTAGTCGATTGATTTTTATTATGAGCGCTAATCATAAGTATGGGAGTGTTTGGTGAATAAATACTATCATGTTTAATTAAGTCTTACTTTAAAAAAATATTTAGGCAAATATTTTTTTAATAGTGAAACGCTGATTGAAATTTGTCATAATATATAACTTTAGCTGACTTTTCTTATAACTTCAGTTATTCATAGAAGATTACAATGAATATACTATTTATATGTGATCATAATAAGTGACCCTGCATATTATATTTGGATTATTGGACACATTAAGTTGTGAACTAAATACTGCAAGAATAAAATTACCAAGGTTTTTTTAGTTTCAAAATTATTTCTTTTGGAGACGAATAATAGCATCCAATGAAAATGATTATTTGTGTTATTTGTATAATGTAGCAGGTCCTTCATGCTAGTTGCGATGACTTTAAATTGTTGACAAACTTTTAGACACTGACATTATAAGTGTTGTGATAGTATTTAATTTACTAAAGGTTTTTTTGTGGAAAATAGGTATTTAAAGAATCTTATAATTTGTAAGGCGAACGCTTAACGCGTAAAATCTTATTTTAAAATTTTAACTTCTCTATCCATCTAACTACGGTGATAATTTTAAACAAATAATGTAACTGTTAAATAGTTTTTATCAGTATGTAATTAATTTCGTATAACTTATAGTCTTTTATTTCAGTTATATTACTTCTAAATATAACGAAGGCATGCTTTAATTCAAGCTTAACTAGCAGGTATAACAGCTTTGTATAAATATCTATGGTGTTAATATCACACATTAATAATTTTACTTACTTATAATTTTTTTTTTAATAAAATTTTATTTATTAAATAGATATACATGAATATTTAAAAAACTAAAACTAAAAATATAATTAAAATGTAAACTCGGTCATGTATCTATAAATAAAAAAAGAAAAAATCTATCAATTAAACTCTATCAAAAATCACTTTAATAATAATTTCCTACAGAAGGTAAAAAGATAATCTTATACTACAATAGAAAAATAATATAAAATGTTACATACCTATGAGGATTTTTGATTTTACTTAATAATAAAAAAAACTTGAGGCACTAGAACTTATGTATTTTGACTTTATAAATTACTTATATATTTGGATTATTTGATGTCCTTTTCTTAAAAAATATATTACGATTAAAAATAACCACTTCTCTGTGAAGAGTATTAATTTTTCAGTTACGTAGGAAAGTTCGAACGGCGTCGTAAAGTTCGCGCCATTTCACGCGTGACCAAGCTTTGAGTCCGACCACACGCCAGGAACTGCGCGGTGCGACTGAGGGCATATCCCAATGCGATCCACAGTCAACATATTCCCGCTGGCCTACCTTCTAAGTTTCCATCGATCCTCCGTTCTGAAACGGCTAATGAAACTCGCAACCTTCACAGAAAAATAAACCATGAGTTCAAGGACTGAATGTTGTTTATATTTTATCATTTTTCAGTCTTGCAACCTATAACATCGCTACGTTTCAGAAGGTACGCTGTTGTGACGCCACAACAGAGTAAGCGTTAGTATTTACTCCTGAAAATCAAACGTTTTGCTAACTGGCACTAAGGTTGAAAATAAATAAACGGAAAGAGATGTATAAGTTATAGTAGTCTGGAAAATGTGTGAATTTTTCTGCGTCAGACAGAGATGGATACAGTTTTTAGCGACAAAAGGGAACGGCCTACACAAATCGCTTGGTGGGGATGATCTTAAAATGTTCTTAGAATATATGTGAGCATAAAAAAGTTACATTTCTGGATACAGTAAAAGCAATACGTTGGCTCTTATAATTCTACGTAGTAGTGGGTTATTCGAAGTATACTGCGTCAAAAGCATGTCTTTGAAGATTATTTAAACATCGATATGATAGACGAAAGTGCATTGAAACTCATTCATAAAACATGTGAAAGAGTCTCTCAGAGGACGGATCTCAAAGCAAAGTATGTTTATTTTGTTAAGAAAGAAAGCCTGTACACAACGGAGGATCCGCCACATGTCAGAACATGAATAAAACAAGAGCTATGTTTCAGACTTTCAAAAGTTCAACTAGTATTTTAAAATGGTTGGAAACTTTTCGGACGTTTTACGGTATTTCTAGACTGAACTGTAATTAGGAAATACTTAACTGAGGTATTCTTAAAGTCGTCAATATTGAAATGTATTAACGTATACCTCATTTTTTCGTCGTGATTTAAAAGTAAACAATCTTGGCACAGCTTTTATTTTTTTTATTAATGTAAAAAAATATTTTGAAGTACCTATACAGAAATTTATTTTAACATTAAATTATTGTTTATTCTTTAACATTTTTAAATTTTTGTGTGTCTTATTTTTAAATCGATAATTACAATAAAAAGACACTGTAAGATTGTTTACTTTTTAAATCACGACAAAAAAACGAGGTATAGACATTATACATCTTTTTACCTGACTGCGTAATCTCTTTTTAAATTATTGTTCGATTTTCTTTGTACTAATCTGGGTAAGAGTTTCAGCTAGGCCCACGTTAGACGAACGGATAGACGTACGGAATCTTAAAAAAATTCAAACCAAATATTACAAAATTGTCTGTAAGTTAATTTAATTTAACTGCTGCCAAATACCTACCTACTAAGATTCGCTTAATTCTACTGAGCAGCAGGTGCGTTTCCATCCCAGAAGCTTATATAAGACTATGAAATTTAATTTTAGAGTCAAATACATAAGGACTTACGACATAACAAAAGAACGGTAGATACTAACAGGGGTTAAACTAACGTAGCACTTTTAACGTATAGTCTAGCTACGAGTACTTTATAGTATGTTATCCATTCAGAAATTCATAAGATAATTTAAGACTATTTATAATAACATTATTATTTTAAAAATATCTACATAATCTACACAAAACCTACATTAAAAATGACTAAAACAAAGTACTGGGCAGCTTTTTAATTTATAATTTCAATGCAAAACATTCTGTAAAATAAAAAGCAAAATAAATTGGAATAAAATTCTGCTACGGTTTTGTCAATTTTTGTTTTCATACACTTAAAAAATGCACATTTGAACACATTTAATTTTTTAATTATTAAGTAGTTTTATTACATTAAATAGTTTTAATGTCAAAAAGATACTAAGTAATGTAAAGATAAACAGAGCTTGTTTCTAATGGTAGTAACAAGCGAGGGTAGCAGGTGTATGGACAACCGAAGGGCTTAGACGAAATGTCTGTTCTGCAGTTAAACACATAAACTCCACAACACAAACTGACATTACTGCAATAAAAATTATGCTTTTGATTTATTTGGCACGTGTAATAATTTTCAGAATCAAAAAGTAAATTATCGGTTGCTTACTATACACATTAACCAGTGTACAAAAATAATTATAAAAAAAAAATTTCTGGAAAATCTAAATTTTTGGAAGTTACTTAAATTTAATTTTCTTTTTTAATGAATATAAATGCAGTTTTGTAAGTGTCGTTTTTTAAAAAAAAAACGTTTATGACATCCTCATTTTGCTCTACAATTTATAAAGCCACTAACAACTTTGCCATAACAGTTTTGAGAAAATAAATAATAATTTTTTTTATTTATTTTAGGTTGCGGAGAAGACGTATTAGGTATACCATAGAATACAAATTATTAATAGGGAGAGACAATTTTAATTAAACTGTACCGTGCAAGTGTACTGACGCTATATAACATGACGCCTATCCTGTGTCTGACCCTAAATTCGCGCAATAAATTATGCTTTACTTTGTCGTTTATGAGGCCGACGCAGACTTGGCCCGCTGAACATGTGTTACAGATTACGGCAATAAGGGAAATTGTCTTTTTTATGAACGCTCGACGACATCCTAAGGTATTCACGTGAAGTATGGCGTTTCGTACGTAAAGAATGTTCGTGCAATAATAATATCATTGTAATTGATGACTCGACATATTTTTTTGTTAAATTTGAATTTAGAATTACTGTTATGTTCGCAACCAGTACGGAAGTTTATTATCAGAAGAGCGTATTTCTTAATTAAATCTTGGCTACCTGAGAATGTGTTAAAACTTTTATTGGCTAACCATTTGTCTTCCAACCTGAGAGGTCTCCAACAGATACGAACAGTGTCCAGAAGTTAATTTCAAAGGTATTTCTAGAAAAGAAAAATGATTTTTTTTTTATTCTTAAATACTTCGTGTCTGTACTTTATATCTACAAAATATATTTTTTTATTTAATCTTGCAAGATAAAGTTTAGGCTGTTACAATAATTTTTAGTTTTATAAAGGATTTAATACCTTCACTATGATATTTGTAAACAGAAATATTATTATAACTAACTCTCACAACGGAGATAGCTCCAATCCAATGATACTACATGCGTTGAAATCCGTAAGAAAAAAAAGATTGCATGTACAATGGTACCCTGGTGTTGCTAATGTCCATGGGCGGCGGTGATCACTTACCATCAGGTAACCCGCCTATTCGTCTACCTGCTTTAAGACTTAAAAAAACGTACATACATACGCTTGACAAACATTACCCTCCTGGCGTAAGTGAAAGTAGTCGGGCAAAAAGAAGCAATTTCGGGCATTGTGTGAGTTTCAACATCATCTCACCATAACCGACGCTCCTGCAAAACTTGTTCCATTATTTTCTTGACATATTTTACAATAGCAGAAAACTGACAACGTTTTATCCTGGACAAATTTTATCGAAACATTTTTGAGACACTTACAAAATAGTTAAGCGTTTGTGTGTTTCAATATTCATGTTCAATAAACGGTACGGTGCAGTTTTCTAAAGTTTTGTTAAACATACAATGATTAATTTAAAGAAACCTTGGAGATACTTAAGTAATAAGTACGGTCACCTCCAAAAATATCTGACCTCCCTAGGCGCCATAAATAACAATAATAAATCCATTTATTTCAGGAGTCAGTGGCCCATAAAAATATACATAATAATATAATAAATATTACAGACGAAAACTATTATGTTGTAATACTATTAAAGTTAGATCACAATAGTCATTCTCGAGCACTCTTTTGCTTAAGAATTTCTGAATTTATATCACTTTTAATGACACGACAAATTACCTTTAAGATCTTGCTTGGTAAAAAATAGTGTTATTTAGGATTGGTAATAAATATTTATGTCAGTTAATATACGCATAGAACTTTAATAAATAAATGTAGGATTCCAACCCGAGACCTCTTGTTAAGGACCATAATTGAGACCGCTATCACTTCTGCATGTAATGGAAGCTAATCAACTTCATAACATTTTCGTACCCATTAATTTCCTTAAGTCAATCAAACGTACATTAGCGTCCTCGCCTCTCCTATAAATAATATAATTTTGTATCTTTGCCGCGTGACATTTAATTAAACTTTACAGACTAAACCGACGAAAATTGAGTTAAACCAAATTGCCAATAAATATTTAAGTATTGGACATTTAGTATTTACGTAAATATTGGCATGAAAACTCAATCAGTACTTTGCTATGTTTGTGTTATTAAATTTTAAAGTAGTGAAGATATTAAAAAAATGCAAACCAAGTTTAGGTCTACGTTTTAAAAAAATACCCTGAGCCATGACAAATAATAGCATACAATGTAATCAAAAGATTAAAGTGACCTTTCATACCAACATCCTGTGAACTAGGGACGTTACAAGCTTTGACTCTGGTTTTGATACATAGAAACCGGAAGTCTTTATCAAACACAGTGCCGATGGAGTGTAGAAACTAAACTAAGTTAAGCCTTAAATTAAAAATAAATCTGTGATTTTTACATATTGAACACCATTATCAGATTTACTCAGCGTACTAGCTCTTATTAAGAGTAGGTACACATATATATCTATTCTGATTCTGCCACTGAATTTTGTCCTGGCTCCGATTTTGATTTTGATAAACTAGCTCCGTCACATCCCTACTGTCAACCATGAGAGTACGCCTATAGGCTGCGGTCTGCAACAGAACTGAAACAAATCAACGATACGTTACAGGCCCGAACGTTTTTATTTTGTCTACTACGTAATTGAATTTTGTGGTCCGCTCCGCTCGGTCATGGAATGATTCGGACAGTAGATTTATTTGGTTTGTGGATATGACCCATATCGTGGTTATTACAACGTATTTTATGCTATTTCTCACCAACTTCATTGGACGTAAGACGAGGATTTGACTGAGATATTTTAGTAAAAAAATTTAATCAGTTTACCCATTAATTTACCTTTAACTTACGCTTTAAGCATATCACAAGTTGTAACTAAACAAAGAGTTGGATGGACATTTTGAATTAGTTTTTACAATATGTGAACACCAAATTCAAAGACTTAATTTTTTTCAGACTGAATTCAAAAGTTGGAGGTAAATTATAAGATAGATGTAGTGCGATAAATCAATTAAGTATGCGCGAGTAATTGGACAGATAAGGCATTTGGAATTGCGAATAACCTGAGTTTTACTTACCCCACGCGTACCTCAATTAAGTAAATAATAATCATAATAATAAGCAATAAAATTACCCGATGTTATAGAATAATATAAAAAATAAAGTAATCTGACCTTATTAAAGAATAGCTACTGTAAAAAGAATAAAGGAAGTTTCTACCCGATAGACTTGTCTACAATTTAACACGCTAGCAATACTGGTATGCCCCGAAGCCAAAATAAAAAGGTAGAACGCTACACCTGCATGCATTCACACGCGTTCGCTAGATTACTTTCGTATTCTAAGGCTTTCGGATTCGAACAGTTTTTTCTTGCTCAAAAGATGAATTGTTTCAATGGAAAAACGGGAATGAAAGGTTTTGAGTTCACAACGAGGTTTCCAGTTCAGTGCGTGTATTTTGCATATTTGTTGGTTGTTCTTAGAATGCCAAGATTGATTATTTTTTACATTGCAGTGGCATTTTTAGGGGTAAATTTGCTACGTCATTTTTCATCCAAGGGTATATTGATTGATCCGATCTCATCAAATAGATATGCAAAATTCCGTGTATATAGAAAAACAGATATTCCGTAATTCTAAAGAAAAGCAATAGTCGAATATAACAGCGAGTAGATATAACCCTGTTGCAGAATGAATTGGATTGAATGTGTAAACGGTGGAAAACCACTCGTGCGTGTTCTGTAAAAACAGAGTATGCTCAGCGAGAAGTAAGCTTCTTTAGTTTCATAAATATTTAACAATCCGGTCTGATTTAGACCACTATCGACACGTATTTTGTGTGAAAAAAATGTTTATATATTTAGTAGTAATCGTAGTATTCGTGATGCTAAATAAATGTAGTAATCACAATAATTTGTTATTATTATAGTGGTTTTGCTACTAGATTTAATTCAAAACATAACCCATTAAAATTTATTCTTACGTCTCCCTTAAACATTTAAGAACATTGTGTTCGTATGAGAAACTTGAGTGATTGACATGTAGATAGGTTCTATTCTCTAATCAAGTTAAACTGCCCCAGAAAACAATATTCTGTGATCAAAGATCTTTGCAAGGGGTTGGGGATACAGATATACGACTCGTTATTATACAACACATGAATAATAATTACAGTGAAAACGAACAGAAAAAGTAAGGCATAAACAATCGGCGCTTTACTTGCTGCTTTTCCAAACGTGTACCTCTATTGTTTGGAAAAACGGTTGTAGATTTTTCATAGCAAACAAACGGGCGCATCGTTTTATACCAAATGCTTTGAAATAATATAATACGAAAAAAAAGTTGTTATATTTACGTTTACTAATAATTTTAATAATTCTGTAGTTGATATTATCATTATTGCTCGAGCCACAGATATGAGTACCACATACAATTTCCGACTAGAAGACACATCAACAAAAATATCACTTAGATATCTCATATATAATTGACAAAAATAACTACAGCAACCATAACTAAACAGTTACCATTACTTTAGATAGTATTAAAAAATCGATTGATTAATTGTAGTATTACACGTCGCTAACAGTTAAAACAATGACCAAATTATTAATTAAAATGATCTAAAACCAGCCATAATTTACTATTATGTTATTACGAGAAAAATCTGTTCGCAATGCATCAGTGTTAATTCACGTATTCCCTTTGATGTTAAACATGATTGACGGCTCATTACGTAAATGGACCCTGCAGTGGCTTAGTTTGCATCCTCTTGCAGTATTCAGCAATACTATTATTATTAGAGACAATGCCTACATGATTATTTATTGATAAATTAGATTATTTGCCAATTAATCATGCAGTAACTGTTGTTTGAGAGGCCGCATATCTTTTATTACATTGTTAGCATCGTTCTATTACTATCAAATTGTTCGCATTGTTCTATTACTATCAAAAAATTAAGAAAGATTCAAATAATAATTATATGAATAACGTGTTGTATAAGAGTTTGCTTTATACCATAAAATTTGTTAAATAAATTCGCCTATATTTTTTTTTACAAATATCGTCTACAGTATGGCGTGAATTGTTTATCATCTATAGAAATGACTTTTGACGAGTTTTCTAAAGAGAGAAAATAAAAAATTGTTGCTCAACTGAGGAGTGATAGCGATCAGTTACGAAGAGAGCTGTATTCTGTTCACAATGGCGGACCATCAGTCAAAAGTCACAAGTATGCAGTCAATATCGCTGTTATGAAAACTGTTTCATTCATACCTCTCACAAATACAATTTCAATGCTCTACATATTTCTTATCAAATTATTCTTTTAAGATTTTATATCTGGATTATTTTTGAAAAGGGGTTCAAAATTGAAACCTTTACTATACAGTACTTACAGTATCTATACATATAAGGTTTAGTTAAAATTAAACATAATCTAAAGCATATTTTCAATAAGCATGCCAGTTTTCCTGACAATAGATAAAAGCTGCGTTTATTTTGCTCCAGATTCAAGTGGGGTCCGCTGAGAGATTATCGTAAGAGGTGAACTTACCTCTAGACCTTCTTAAAAAGCGCACTTATAGTAAAGAGGCATGCTCGGCAAAATTTCAGTAAGGATATCATTAAAATTAATAAGGAAACACTTGAAAACCGATGACTTGTATTGTTTGCTAAACCTTTTTACCATATTTTTGTAAGATTATTTCCATTTTTTTAACTTAATCATAATGCTGTCTTATACAATTTATTTTTCTTTCACAATCATAGTTCAGTGCCAAAAAATAAACATGTTGACACTTAGACACAAAACAATTCTGTAAGAGTGTAGTTGTTTATAAAAAACTAAATCTTGAAGAAAAAAAAGAAAGAAAATTTTGTCCTAAATTTCAAACACAAGAAAATAAATAATAGACAAAGCTTAAACTTTAGCTACGTATCTACTGCAGGTACTTCTGTACTTACTCTGTGATCTTATCCAGCTTATTGCCAATTAAATCCATTCTACTAACGAGTTCAATATTTAAAGTAGTTCACAAAAACAGCAATATTTCTCTAGGGATTTAGTCGTAAAAGCGATGAAAAAACTGCTCTGCACCAAAGATGTTAAATTTTTACAGCGAATGCTTCGAAGACGAATTGAAGAGCGAATTAATTAGAATGATCATCACATTTTAAATAAACCAATAGCATTGAAGTATCTTATTAAAATTTAAATACATATTGGATTTATTTACTACTTTTGGTAAAAAATATCTTACATTCTTGTATGTAATACGCTGATTTTACAGTCAGTAACATACAAGTATTTCTGTAACTAAATAATTATGGGTCCTTAACTAATCTTCACAATATTCCATTTGAGATTATATTATTATATTTAAAATAATAACATAAAGCAAATAGAATAATATTGCCTAGCTAAGTTAAAAACATTTGCACAAATTCAAGAAACCTTTCTACGTTACCGTTAAGCTTCGAACAAGTTTTCGAACTCGTGGGCTTCTCTATTCAAAACAAGCGTTATTTCTTTAAAATTCCTTTGTGTCGACGTAAAGGAAATGCTGCGATCGGTGACGTTGCCCCTTAACTGATATAAACATTCTGTCCCGTCTGTCCCGTGTAGACTCGCTTCACTGTCCGCCCTAGGGACACAGTCATCGTTAAAGTCGCTAGGTATGTTTTAGATGCATTGAACATGCTTGCGAGATGGTTTTAAAGAATAAAACCATGCTAGATTTTTCGTTCAAGAATTTATTATTTAATGCTGACTTGAATAAAAATTGAATTAAAATATTTTTTTCTGTATAGATAATCTTTTTTTTAATAGCTAATCCTGAGTAAATGAAACATGACATGTGATTTCTTGAACTACGAATTAGTGTTGATTAGTCAAATATTCATAATAATTCATGTTAGTCGAAAATAAAATGAGTGTACCCACATTTACAATGTTACAAAACATCATACAGTAAAATTCACATGATAAAATGCTCTCTATTCGATTCCACCGGTGAGCTTCGAAAAGCGTTCCTATTCAGAATAACCGTTATTCGTCGCAAATTCTTTTATGCTGTCGCAAAGGATACGATCGTTGACGTCGCCTCTAAAGTGATATAAACGTCCCGTTGTGCTCATGCGAGTAGTTTCTTGGCATCCAAGTATAAAAGAAAACAGTGGCTTAGTATTGCGATTCATCATAAGTGCATCTGTGTTTTGGAGCGCGCATTAAACGGATATTATTGGTGATTTGGTGTGTATAGGCCTCTATATTGAATCAAAGCGATCACTCCTGATAGCGTTTCTCCCTATTGAATAACAGTGAAGGTTATGGTAAGAGGTTTATGTTATTCTGTCTCTTGTTTCCTTCTGTTATGTTCAAGTTTCTTCTCTATTTTTTTACTTCGAGTGTAGCTATTACAATGACTTTTACTTACGTCTACGATTTTTAACAAACAGCTCTTAACAGCGGAAGTTTAAACGAATAATTCGGACAAATCAACGTGGAACGAACGGATGATAGCTGAGTGTTATGAAGTTTCCTGTTAGAAATGTTTGAATACGAAACGTTAGCTATCAACGACATAATCCTATATGTCGTCGTTGACGGTAAGAACCATTATTTAGCAAATTAATACTAGACACTTTTTAACTTATTAACATCATTAGTAGTTACCTAACCTTCATTAATAATTATGTGTGATCTAGACTTAATATTACACTGCATAGTAAGTATATTGTAAATATTGCTTACAGAGAGTTATAAGCATAAAGTTATATGGCCAAGGACAACGTGTTACCACCTCTGATGGTTTCTTGATGCTTTTATGATGTCATGTCTACAGCAAGGGATGCAAATGTTTTGTGCGCTTAAGTATTTTTTATATTTTCTTTATTCTTGACAGCTTCGGAGATTATGTATTATTCAAAAGTGCATCATAATTTTGATGCAAACTTTTCAGCTTTAACTGACTTTAAGTTTAAGTTGCACGCGCTACCTAGGAGAATCTTGATAATATTTTGAATCAAATTGCAAAGTTATTGCTTTATATTAATTAATAATAGGTCGTGAAAACTCGTCGTATAATTTTACTTAACAGTAAAAGAATCAGAAATGGATCAAGTATTTTTTAATATAAACTTATATTAAAACTGAAATTTTACTGAAATGTTGCATGTTTCTACCTGATACATTACATCCGACTATATATCTTTCTACAGTTGGTAGCGCAGATCATTTAAAAAACCTGTCTAACAATTAATTTAAGGTATAAATTCATTCTTTTCATATTATTATGGTATTCAATAAACATTTATAAATGGTTATCTGGCACTGGGCGCGGCGGTTCATTGCAAAATTGCGTGTTTAGGTGTAATGCATTATAATGTCTGGCTGAGGGTGGTCTTCTCCTGACTAAGATAATTTGTTTACAAACACAGCGATTTGCTTAGCATTATCCTGCTTTATACTCGTAATAAGTTTTTAATTGCATCAAACTTTGTAGTGTATGTATTAGAATATAAGTATTTGTGTATCGTAATTGTAAGCAGTCTAAATATAGTCATTACTCAAGCAACACGTCTTTAATATCGAACCTTTTGATACGTCACTACAACTTACGCTGTCCCTTTCATGAAAAACCGTTAGGTCGCACTGCTGGGTAAGAATTTTTGACGGACAAAATGGCATTATGCAAACATGTGATTAGCAGCAACTCGTCAACTAGTAGCTGAGATCTTAAAAGATCATGGCCAATAAAGCATCGATGGCGGATATGATATTACTGTTGTCTGTGTTCCAATGACCACGTACCATTTCGTAGATCATCAGCTCGTTGGTGACAAGTAAAAAAAAAGCAGAGTATAATAGCTTCGGAATCGAGATTGGAATCGTAGATGTAAACCGAGATGGGTTTGCTTCGAAAACATCACGGTTAAGTTGTCGAAAACGTTCACGAGTCTTTCGGAGAGAACTGATTATAGCCATCAAACCGTGCTTGAGGGTCTCTAACTTTCAACGATTGGATTAATCACAATAATTACCGATCCTAGTGGGTAACATTATCACTGGTAATGTTGCGTAGAGACTGCAGTGGTCTACTAGATTTTTATTATTTTCAAGACAATTTTGCCATGTTTTATTACTCAATTTGGATCCAAAAATGTACGAATGGAAGTATTCAGAGATCTAAGTCTTCATCAATATTTTTATTAAATCTTATGATAAACAAAATGTTGGTGCAAAAACTAATGCTTTTTCTAGGAGTATTACAATATTCCAACGGAACATTGAAATCTTTTACCAGAAAGACAGTATTATTTATTCAACGGACAGAAATTTACTCGCGCTGTCAACGTGATACATGCAAGGCGTCCCATGTCAAAAATAACGGGCAGGTGCAATATTACCAACATTTTTATGACGAAGGCTCATTTTTCGTTAAGGTCAATAGAAATAACTCATGTGGTAAAATATGATAAGGTCACAGAGGTTGTGATAACGAGCTGAGATATATTCTCGTACAAAATTATTTATTGTAGCGATATTTCTCTCAGTAGACCAGAAAAAATTAATACTTAGGCTTGGTCTTTTTATAATAATAGTGTCATAATTATTATGACTGTAATACATTTAAGGGATCGACTTCAAGGCAGCGTTAAATACTACAGAGTAGTCAAATGAATACATTAAATAATCATCATTATTATCATAAACCCTAATTGCAACACTATTGGGCTCAGCTATAACAAATAGGTACATACGTCATAAAATGGAACTGCCGATCGGTAGAAAATATTATACCTAATAGGAGACCAAAAATTGGAGTCAGCCAAATTAAGATGAAATTATCAGAGTGATCACAGATGGAACTCTTATGTCATCCGAAGGTCTTCAACATGGCTTAAATACTAACGTCCAATGATGATGATTATAATCGGAATCCACTGCCTACGCGCTCTCATACATATTTCTGAAATAATTTTGAGTTTAATTCGGTTTTAGATTTGATCTCGATTCTGATTATGTATTCGATTACGTATTTGTCTATTCTAACATCTCCCTGTTCTGTGATTGTAACCATATTCCCTATTAGAATTTGCATCTATTTGAGCCACTGGTCGACCATGTATTTGCATTGGTTTCAAACTGTCAGGTAATAAACTCGGATCTAATTTGCCAGTAAATTTGATTCACAGGTCATTAAGCTCAAAGCTTCTTAATCGATATGAGATATAAAAATATGCTGTAAAATTCCTATTTTTACAAAAGCAATAAAAAAGTTAAATCCACGAGTTTAAATTATACGTGCAACCTATATTGCAGCAACTCTTTTAAGGCGCGAGTAAAGTCTACAGCGAGAAATACGAGAAAAGCTAATGACGCTATTTCCTCCACCCAACCGCACTGCAGCTCCAAATATAATTTCAAAAGGTGTTCGCTAACGATAGGTAACACATAAATTTAAACTGCGATAGTAATAGGCTAGTGGTTCCCGGGTTTGATTTAGGGTCCGAGCGAGCTGAAAATGCTGAAGATATCCGCTTGCGGGATACCGTAAATACATTTTTGATGAGTTCAGGCTATTAATTATGCGGTATCGGATGCATTTATGATAATGTTTGAATCTTTGAGTTATGCTCTTAAAGCATTGTTGCGTTTAAAAGTGGTGTTATTTATTCAGTCCAGCTTTATAAATTAAATGTTATCCTTATTTAGAAATAATAGTTTTTTGCAGCTTTGTTTTCTAATTATTTGACATGACTTGTTTTTCGTATTTGTGGTATTTTTTGTACGCAAATTTGATACAACCAAATTGATTCCGTCTGATTATGGGGAGGAGCTTGTCAAGCCAATCAGTCGCCTTTCAGTCGAGTAAAACGAATATTTTTATGTGACATGTGTAACATAGACTGATTCATGTACGTGGTATTTTAAAAGTTTCGCCAAATAGGTCGAAAAAATAATAAACAATTCTAGTTGTAAAAAAGAGGAAGAGCCTATTTATAATTTTGAAATGTTTTTTGTCAAAGTACTAACTTAGAGGCCAAGTTTTGCTTTCATTTCAGTTTTCTCTTTCAAACTTCTTACACTTAGTATTTAAAGCATATTCTTCGAAAATTTAATGATCTTAAGCCTCCCAAAGCGAAGCTAAGTCCGTGTAAGTACAATATTGATTGGAATCGAACTATAGAACACCAAAGCATTTTAACTTAAAAAGTTTATAGTTAAAACTCCTCACAGAGCAGTAGGCTTTTATAAGAATTACATATTACGTAAATTCTATTCTACAAATACGTCTTCATAACATTTGAATCATAGTTAAACTAAATATTGTAGTAGTATTGTATAGTACATTATGTTGGTACTTAAACACTAGGTACATATATTTATTATTCGTGGGAGTGTAACAAGTTAGCTAGGAACAAAGCAAACTAACTGGACTACAGCGGACCGTAAGAATAGTTTGTTAACATGCTACTCAGTCTTGTTAGTAATTGTATTGCTCTGGGGTTCGCTTAATTCCTAACCCCTCTAAATATGTCTGCGAGGAATGCACTACATGCTAGAGGATGAGCTATGGGAGCAATATTAATGTTTTATCTCGTAAATTTTGTTTCTATCCTGATTACGCTTGAACAAAGCAAAAATATAAAAACCGGGAGTTGTGTAAATTGTTTCGAAGATAAAACTTCATACTAAAGTAAATGAAAATAAATGATAGTCAGGTATTTAATATGAGAAAAGTAAAGCCTTTATAATACTGATAATATGAAACCACAAGAATTATCAAACGAATTCTAACCAAAAATATATAGTTATCCTATATATAGGTAGCCTTATCTACAGATCTTCGAATTTGCAGAGAAAAAATATAATTGCTTTTTGTTAGAATAATAACAAATGTTATAGATATCATCGACTATTCGTAATGATTATTTTAGTCAATTAACTTAAGTAGGTACCTATGATAGTTTCTTTTATGCATGTTTAAATAAACTACTTACGTTAGTAGTTATCATTCGTGGACGCGTGAGAAAAGTGCAGTGCGCAGTAAATTAAACCTCTCAGGGACGAACCCGTCTGCCGCGTTAATTAACTTCTCAACCAGTTATTTTCAAGTGGAATAAGTTATTCTAGATTTCCAGGAAACACGTAATTTTATATATACCTAATGTATATTTGAATTAAAATATAGCCACATATATTTCACAATCTCTAAAACTATAACTCTAGCATTTTTATCGGTTACGGAACCACCAATTTGTAAGATATTTAATAATAACAGGATATATTCTGGTTAATAAATGGATTAGTAGAGCTTTCATCTATGGAATGCTTCGATTGTGTAATTGTGTAATTAAAAAAAAATAAGTAAAAGAAAAATAAGTGATTCCATTTATCTTTCTAATCCGCCCAGAAACTGTATGTACCTAAATGAATCAACAAGGTAAAACCACGGATCATTCTTAAATATGGGACTTCGATGTTCCATGTTTAAATCCAAATAGCACAGACGATTAACAGTGAAAGCGTGACAAGTGTCATAAAAACTCCGTTTAATTATTGTTGTTGTGGCGAGCATCAATTAACAGTAGTAGAAATACTTAAACGAAATGGTTATACGTAGCACTTTAATATTCCACGCTTGCATGCTACATAAAACTGCAGATAACGATCAAGAAATTGCACTTGTATTATTGAGTTCACAGCAGATTTTATTACACTTCACAATTTTGTCATGCAATCACTACTTATTTCACTTTCATTAAATAGGAAAGCCAATGTAAAATTTTATAAAGTTATAAGAACAATGACTAAAAACTCGCTTAAGTAGCAAGAATGTTCACTAAATCTTTAAAATTTTACAGTTACGCAAATAACAATACCTAAATATATAGAACAAAGTAAACTATGTGATGTTCTTTTTTTCTTTTTAGTTTTTTAGGTATATCTTTCGCTCATTATAAATTGATATTAAATATAGGTTGTTATGTCAAAAAATAATAATAGTTTCATACATAATATTCCAAAGCTTGTCAAAGTAGCATCTGTGGTTCGATTTTAATCTCATAATAACAAGAGTTGAGAGGGTAATAATAGCTTTGATACCGTCCTAGCAGAATCCCGGGTTCAATGATGCTTCAACTTACGTTATCCGTTATCACTATCCACCTAGTTTCGGCTTGGAAAATTAAAGGCGAAATTATGTGTATAATTTTAATACGACTATATTTGGCAGCCCTTAAAATTGTTTTGGTAGTGTTAAATTTAGGATAGGATGTCTGGTTATATTCTGCTTTTTAATTAGCTATATAATTTTAGTGGAAGTTTTGACTAAATTTTTATTGAGGCTTTTACCCACAATTTTAACTTTAGTTTTACAACTTTACATGGTGTCAGAGTATTATATTTACTAACCATTAGTTTGCCGTTATTTAAAACCATACATACCGTTACTCCGTAGTCAATCAATAAAAGAATCATATTGATTAAATTCTCTTGAGATAATAGTGCTTCATGTAACAAAACCACTTGATTTGAATGTGCCATACATTTCCTATTACTGCGTAGTTCCCCTATTTATTAATCACGATATGCCTAATTTAAGCAGAACTATATTCGTCTAGACAGTGCAAGTCTCAAGTATCTCATTACATTGCATAATAGACACCGAAGACAAGTAGATAATTGAAAGTACCTATAAAAGTAGAGCCTAGACCCAAAGGAATGCAGCGCGACCGTACGTCGTCTCGAGTTCCGGGGCAAAGATAAACCGCTTCCTTTTCCTACCTTGCCACCCCATGCCGACAAACGGACAAAAGACACAATACAACCTAACAACTGATGTACTTAAGTGAAGCTTTTTAGGTAAGGTTTAATTATAGTTAGTCCGCGAATGACCGAGTTTTACAAATGTACAACAAAAATTTCCGTTGCTTGGGTTAACCACTGAACCCTGGTAATCCGTACTGGAGTAGCGTGGTATAGCATGCTCCAGCTCTTCTCAGCAATGAAGAGTATCTTCTATAGTAGGCTGTTAGTAAATTGAATGTATAATACATCCGTACGAAGTATTTAAAACAGAGTACTACCAACCAGCGTACCTCTTCCCCGAAACGAATTTCGAATCGAGCGAATTTCCGAATTTAGCATCGGTTTCCAAATCTGTTTGAAGTCCAACAAACGAACGTAGAAAAAAATAACGGTGGACGGGCTGGATGCCGCGTCTACGCGTCCGAACATAATTTAATTCTATATCACTTTGACTAAGGCTGACCTAAACTGGATCAATACACGCTTTGTAAGTTGCGAAAGAATATCATACGAATACAAATGTCATACGTGAAATGTAAGGATAATGTGACTGGAATTATTTACATGAAAATATTTTAATTCCATTGCCTGAATGCCTTACATTGTAAGAGGACCCGTGCCCAGCAGTAGAACAGTTATGGGTTATGTTGATGATTTCAATCTCGGGTTTTAAATCTACTATTAAAGTTCATAATAAGAAAACTAAAATAAAGAAAAATAATTCATCCATCATCCATCCATCAGCCTTTTAATGTCCACTGCTGGACGTAGGCCTCCCCTAACAAAAAATAATTAGTTCCACCTAAGTTGAAAAGTTACCTTTTTTTTAAACTGTTACCAGAATACACAATAACACAAACATACCATCCAATTAGTTTAACAATCGACTTTAGGTAATAACTAAAACTAAATAGGATTGTTTCGAGTTGTAGTAAGTTCGTTGTGTTATCAACGCCAAGCATTCCCACACTCGCGCCGCAAACTTACACCCCAATGAAACTTATGCGAGGTGAACAAGTTCAACCTTGAAATTGGAAACAATGTATGTGGTTCTTATCAGTTGATACAGACATACTGTTAGTATAAACTAGTAACTGGTAACTCTCCCTCCCTTGCTTCGGTAAACCCACAGAGCAAGGAATGTATTTAGTTCTTTCTTCCGTGGGTAAACCTATACCTATGTATCATGAACATACAAGCAGCTGAAACAACGCCCCTAATTTTAGAGAAAGTCTATTTATTTCAAGCAATATAATTAGTTTTCTGGTTTATGTCATTGTATTTGGTTTTATTTTTCTATAATTAAATAAAAAAAAAACAAATTATTGCGCACAGCCATCTCGACTGTGGTTTGCACCAAGAGCAAAGAATGTCAGGTTGCTTTAAATTGATCCACACATTCAACTCTAAAACTGAATGCAATTTGTATGCTATAATATACGCAGTGAATTTAATCATAATGCTCTTTGCATTTGAAATTCGGCTAAATTAACATTTACCTACATTTGAGTAAAATTAACACGTAGTAGCTAATTCAAATTATGTTATAGAGCGAAAAGTAAATCAGCTAAAACAAATGTATAGCATTAGTCAGTGGCCGGTGGGCCGGTGGGCTGCGCAGCCGTCGTTAGCGGTCGAGGCCTGCTGCTATAAATCTCCACACCGCCTTGAGGACGACGGGAAAACTGATGGTTTTTCCTTTGAATTAAATACTTATAGACTAAAAATCACTAAGCGTCACAATATAATGATTATTAACGATATTACATAAATATTGATCCACGTTTGAAAATTAGAAAAAAATACAAGACATTTAGGCTATGGTCGAAAATCGATTATGAGTCCTTACGTCAATTGTCTATAGACACGTAGGTAGCATGGTAATGTGCGTTTTACTTTATTTCTGAAATTCTACGTAGTAAATGCACTTCTTCAGCACGTCAATTTTAACTATGCCAATTATAAAACTAGTACGTGCCTGCATTATTTTTAAAAAGGGATCCAAAATTTAACCCTTCGCGTTATAAAATAAAACTTTTTTTAATTACAGGTAGAAAAGTAGGTATATTCCCTAACAATAAAACTGGTATTAAAAGTCGCTTTAAGTATTTCCTCAGCTTAATTAGCACTTTTTATAAACTGTTTACATACAATAGGGGTTAAAACCGTTACCAAATGGAATTTATTGTGCATTTAGTAACGTGTACTAGCATTTACGTGGCATGGCTACCACAAAGAGCGTAATTAGTTCAAGGTATTGCAGACGCGTAGTACCTGAATAGTTTACGGTCTACACTTAACCGAAAATGAATGGTTGTGGTTTAGCATTACAAACAGTATTACCAATTTTGCTAACGAAGTTAGGTTTCTGGTTTATATGTGTACCTACTAGAAGACCGGGTAAACGGTGTTCTACAAGATATTTCACTTTATATTTCGATTGATTTTTTAATTTTCAACATCAGGTGTCTACTCCTAACCTGCGATTGTTTTATACCTTTAGTAAATTTTCATCACATTGGACAACTTTTGATATGACGGCGTTTCAATCCCTAATCTTACAGTTTGCCTTCTCCTACTAATTCATTTAAGCATCTAATAATGTAACCTTTCAAAGAAAATAATGCAGTACCTAATTATATATTTTAGAAAAATTTAAACAAAACATCTAAAGTTTAAAAGCTTTGTTAGAGTACTCCTCAAGCCTTCTAAATTAAATGATGAATAGAATCAACTAAACACCATAAAGACAAAAGCTAAAGAAATTTATATTAATCTACAATCTGAATGTACAATACATAACATTTGAACAAAAAGGTCTTAAAGTTTTAAAAGCTTTAGCTGGATGTCAAAGTTTTCGTGCGGTTGCCACTCGGTTGTGGCGGCGGAAGTTCAATCGCACTTTAAACGAGTTAATCCTCTTTTAATAAGTGTTGATGCTCGCCTCACTGTTCTCGCGAATCTCATTTAGTCCGGTAACTCAATGATTATTCGACTCCTAAGTAAATCTATCTTAACTTTCGACTGCAGGGTTTAATGTTCTTGTTTTTTTTGGTGATGCACGGTTTCAGCAATTGAATAGGTTAAAGGTGAATATAAATAAAGAATAGCATTAGTGAACGAAGAATATTATGAGAAATATATGTAATTAAATAAATAATGGGTAACATTTACTTATTATTTTAGCAATTTTTTTTATGTAATTAATACACCTACCTACTGTGTAACCGATGTAATACTGGTTACAAAATATAGACAGGAATATTATAAATCGTAAATGTGAATTAAAATCGTGACATTCTTACAAAAGAGGGTGATTTTAAGCTGAACATAATCAGATAATAACGATTGAAATGTTACGAAAGAAGAAATGTGTATTTTTACGCCCCTTGAAAAAACATAGACAATTGAGTTAATTTTCAGAGAATCGTTTTTACGGGTTCCTCGCCTGCTGTTCCGGTTTATTTCACCCCGTGGTATCATTTCTAGAAAATTGTTTCCGGGAATTTTCGGGCTTAGTAAAAATAGAGTGTTCAATCTGTTTCGTTTAAGCATTGTACGATTTTTGACTTATTCTTTTAAAAAAGACAATTGCAATTTATATCGACTGATGCGGTATGTCATTGATTTTATAAATTTAATTATATTTATGATATTTATGTATACGTAGGTAGTAGCTAGTAGGTATAATTATTTACACTTACCGATTGTAATTTGTAGATGTTGAAGTTATTATTCCAACTAACATGAATGAGTATAATGTGAGGACAAAACTAAAAAAGGAAGTAAATTTTCTTGATAATTGGTATTCGAAAGATAGGGCTCCAAATTTTGAAAATTGTAGTGAAAAAAATAAAGAGTCCGCTCTTTGAAATCATTGCACTAGACAGGGTGTTACTTTAACCGTGTAAGTTAGGACATAAAAAGGGAATGACGAATTTTGCGTCACCCTCGGGGCATCCAGCCAATTCACAGCGAATCCTGTGGTTATTTTTATTGTCCATAGTAAACTTTGTCGAGTGTAGCTGCCCGTAATATGAGCAAAGGGTACGTAAAGGGCAAAGTGGAGTACTGAGTATACAATGTTTATATAATTTTATTACAATGCAACTCTGATTTAAAAGATAAATTTGATCAAATTTAAACCATAAAAGATTTCATTTATTTGACTAAGTACTTTTTGCGTACAGTCAAAAAAATTGGAATTACTTATAAAAATTTTTTTTATTATTTCTTATAGTATCGAGTATGACATTACCAACAAATGAGTAGCCTAGAGAGATAACGACGAAATCATTTCCGTAGTGTCAATCACACGTCCGTCTGTCCGTCCGGCGCCCGCTCTGCATTAATGAGTTCGCAAACTGTTTGTACTCCCACTAGATTGACCCTAACCTGAACACTAATCATTTGTAGTCTTAAAGTCAATTAAGTAGTAATATTACCTAAAGCGCAGCTCCAGAGCCACACGGGGCTCTTTGGCTCCTTATTGTGGCTCTTGTCCAAATAATGTTTTCATGTAAAAAATGTAGTTTTGTTTAGTGTTTTTAGTGTAACAAAAGTTTACTTACAAGCAAATTTTGCACCCAATTTTTATTTAATTATTGTAAGGTTCATTTGGCTCTTTGGCTAATAACTGCCGACCACTAACCAAAGCAATATTGATGTCGATTTCACATTGACAAAATATTAACTAACCCTTAAGGCCTTTATGTATAATATGTAGTTGTATAGTCTTTATGTAAGTACAAACGAGAGCCATCAAATTAAAAATATAAAATAAAAGGTATTTATCTATCTATCTATCTATGTGACGCGGACGTTGAGAGAGCTACGACCCAAACTCGTTTCAATTTCACGGGGCGTTTGCCGGCTGTCCAAGACACCCCGAGGTGTCATTTCACTGAGATCTAACAAAACCTGCATTTTTTTAGATTCGCATTTGACACAACAACAAATTGAACTTTTCAGTCTTGAACTTTTGTATTTGTATTTTTTTTAACATTTTTGTTTTATTAAAAAACGTAACGATTAAGTATAAGGTAACCTCGTGTTATTAACACAGTAAGTACCTACTTACCTATTCAATACTACGTATTAAATCAAAGTCCTTTATATAGTTGTCCTTTGTAGGTTGTCTGAAAGAATTTGCTGTTTAGCAATAAAAACCATTGATTAAATAAAATAAACGCTATTACTACTATTGATTGTTTCCATAATTTACGTATTTTAAGTATATTTTGGTATTTGATAAACAGCAATTAATAACTATATATAGTAAACATAGTAGCTAAAATGGTTTTTTCATCTCACAATGAAAAATTCAAGTAACGATAGACATTATAAATATTATCCAAATGACCAGCGCGTGGATAGTACCAGCCATTTCCTGCAAATAGTTAGCTTTTGCCTTTATTAGCTAACTAGTGGACCCGCCCTCGCTTCGCTTCG
>LGAG01000797.1:2390314-2412292 GCA_001278395.1 Lerema accius
CAATAGCTACTACGAGTATAAACGACTAGGTTGATATTAATATTAGTATCAGATCTGTTATAAAATTTCTCATTACAAAAATATAATAGCCTATCAGTATTCCGCGCTATTCACTGGCGTATTATTTTCATTTAGAAATCGTTTAACATTGGAAGAATCGGCTAATAAAAAGGCATGTACGGCGGAGCAACCGCACTGCAATCAGAAAGGAAATAGGAAATGTCTGGTTAGCGTACAAAATTGGCGCAATATGAGAGAGCGGATGCGAGTATCATGGACAACAAAGAACACTCGTATTGTCGATTTGCGAAACAGAATGGCCGTGTATCAAAACAACAAAAAATGTATTGCAACTTGCATAATAACTACTAGTAGGTTTTGGTTAGTATTTTGTATTTATTAACAATTTTGAAATGGAACTTTGAGGGGGAGACAGTTACTAATAATTACTAAATGAACTACTACTACTAATAGAACTAACCTGCACTGACATGACCATTTTACTAGTGAATTAACAATTACTAATAATGTCATTAACATCTATCACTAACAGGACATAAACCAAAAACTTTTCGATGTTTCTCGTGATGTTTGGCTGAGATGGAAGGATTGGTAATTCATCTTGTGTTACTTGATTTATAACTCAACATATATGACAACCTTTCATCATTAGAGATGCAATCAAAATTCCATTTTAATTTGTAAAATATAATTAAAACCGCTTCATTGTAAAGATATATAACAAACCTAGTTTGTAACAACGCCCACGCTTTAAAATTTACTGTTATCTGCATTGCTAACATTCCAATATCCATTTATAATACAAAGCCCGACTTAATTATTTGGTCCGCACATACCCTCTTCATTATTAGACCAATGAGCTTTAACGTCGAACTCGAAGCAATAACTAAAACTAAACGTGTTTGTAACAAGTTGTTTGTTGTGATATCAGCGCCGAGCCAAGTGTTTCTGCGCAGACTCGCCACAAACTTATCCCGCTTCTAATGGAACTTGTGAGGTGAATGTTGAAGGACTAACTTCCGTTAATTCCGAAACAAATTTACAAGCAGAGACAACCTCATCATTTGTATTAAATTTCATGTTGATGTACTTTACATCTTTTTTGCAAACAGTGGACAAATCACCAAATTAGCTTGTAATAGGACGTATTCATGGTCACCGTTTTTGTTAGTGACACCAAATAATCCCAACATTGCGAAATATTACCGTAAAATTATGATAGTGTGGAGGAGTTATCGGCCTGATATTTCTGTACAAAATAGTACAACAAGGTTACAACGACACTGTTCTGTAAAACAGTACTAACCAGAACAAATGAAAGTCATACAAATTTATTTATTTACCCAAAAAATCCGTAACAATGAATGCGCTCTAATACTACGTCGCTCTTTTAAAAGTCCATTTTGATATCTGAAAATATACTTAGAGTCGTTAAGCTGGTAGAGATGTACAAGTTAATGCGAGTGCGGAAAGTAAATCAGCTGAAACAAATGTACGGCATCAGTCAACAGGCGGTCCGGTGGTTGCTCGGCCGTCGTTAGCGGTCGAAGCCTACAGCGATAAATCTCTAGGCCGCCTTGAGAACGGCTGGTACTGGTCACTGATACGTTTTGTTTTAAATTAATGTAATTCAACCCCTTTCCTATGTTACTTTTCTCTTTATTTAACTCGTTATCGTCTTTATTTGTAACAGTCTTTGCTGGAAAATTGTCTTCTATAATCCACTTGTACCTTTGTTACTGTCCTCTGAATTAAAAAGCATTTCGCGTCTTTTCAGCTTAATATTAATATCAACCACGTAAGTGAACATTGATAAATAGCAATGCATTGCGCCCAATAAGAGAACAGAGGTCCCATTTTATCTCTGGTTTTCTGACAGTAAAGGAGAAAATTTAAAAAACATCTACGTACTGGCCGTACGTAGCTGGCCAAGTGAGCGAAAGTATCTTATCACCGTGCCAGAATACGATCATGCATAAATCACAAAGCATAAAAAACATAATAAATATAAATAAGTCCACGGGCTAATAGGTAACATAATCTAAAGTGCAATTCACATAGTAATAACAAGCAACCTCCACTTTTAAATATTAAGTCACGCTAGATGCTCCGTTTATAAAGGTATTTCCGAGCTTTGATCTCGTACAAAACCGACAAATGAATGTGTGATCCGAGTGTAGAGTGAAATCCATCCGTCAGAGTATATTTGCCTTCACATAATGCGAGATACGCGGACGGGATTATAAACGCACAATGCGTCAGGACTTATGTCCACGGTAGACCTCGGCTCGTGAAGTCACTACAATCATGTTTTTAGAGATATAAACCTTGCGGGAATATCAAAATGAATACTTAAATATAATTGGATTATGTGTGAAGCAATGTTGACTGTTGCAGGGAAAAATTTCACCAAGCCCTGTCACTGTAGTTCGTACCTATCATTTGTTGCATTTTTCGAAATCTTATCTTAATCAGCATTGCGTGACTATTACCGTATTTTTCGTATATAGTGAGACAGCCTCACCTTATTCAACTTTAATTTATTAATTAGAATATTCACAAAAAACTTTTACCATTAAGAAATAATGACGTAAGAGATTTAGTCTGAAAATGTTACAGTGGACATGAGGCCTTACGAAGCGACCGTATGCAGGGCGTTTCGCTGCGTGCACCGCAAACAATTTTTCCCCATACTTTTAATCTCAGGAAAGAACGTATAAAGTTACATCAACTTCAACGTTTATTTTTTCAGTTGAAGCAAACTATATAATAAACATCCTATTTTACGATGTAAATTGTTGTGTAGCGCGTGAATAACGTCAGTAAGAAGCTTGCCTGAAAAGCAAATAATAATAGAGGTTCACTACAACTCAAAAATTTCGTTTTTCTGACATCTCTAGTACATAGCAGGTACATTGTACCCATGCATGCGTGCCAACTAAACAGGTGTAAGTACAGTTGTGTGGTTGTATTGCGTCTTTTGTCCGTCGCCGTGCGCAAGGGACCGGAAGAGGAAGCGGTTTATCTATGCTCCGGAACTTGGGAAGACGTAAGCTCGCTTCGAATCCCGCTGCATTTCTTTAGGCTTCACATTCCTACCAAGATTCTACTATTTCTTAGTTCATGGTCCGAATATAAGTAGAAATGAGAGTATTTTAAGATTTCTTTTTGGTTTGTACAGATTTTGCATACAAACCTTATTAGTCTTAGGAAGAATAAAATCCATTCTGGAAGCTCTTCATGATCACGTACCAATTCCCAGTCTTATAAGAGTTTGGAATTCAATAAAAAAGTTGTAGTTGTATTAATTACATTGATCGAAATCCTAACTACTATTATTATCATCAACGCATGAGTTTGTTTTCAAGTGTAATGAAAAGTATAAAATTTTTCGTACATATTGTCAAAAGTACAGATAAAAAAAATGTCTTCCAGATCCAGAATATTTTAGCTTTGCTGCCCTAAATTTACGAAAACGTAGCCACCGCTAAAAGCTGATAATTTTACTATCTATCAAACTATATTCTTCATGATTATTATGACAAAACAATACAGTCACAAGCCGTTTGTCTGTCCGCACTCGTGAGGAACTTGAAGGGGAAGCTTCTTATCAGTGATCCGGAACTCTGGAATACGTTCGCTTTGTATGCCGCCCCACATTCCTACATCGCAATCCAGTCGCATCCGATAAACAAATTTAATTGTTACATCATTTCGTACAACATAAAAGCGGTGAGTGTTTAGTGATTCATATTGAAAATATATGAAATATAATTATGGCATACTCGTAGTATACGGTACAAGTTGCAGCCATATTTTTTAATATAAAATTTTAAAAGCAATACAAAATATAATTTGATTTGCTATAACTGTCTTTGAAAATAATTTATCCTTACTGTAACTTGTTTCTGTCTTTGTAGACTTTAGTTTACACTATGAAATGAAGGTAAACAACGTATAATATTTAGCTTACTCGTACGTCCTGTGCATCTAAATGTAGTCTATTTAATCTCAACGTAAGGTGCTTGTGGCAGCCAAGACGACACACGTCAGAGAATAGCTTTCGAGCATTCACAAGATGTCATGAGCCATATATCTTGTTCCGTTAACTAACCACAATCCTCAGTCGTCTTCTATGCACGTCGTGATTCCTGATGCTAATTTTTAATACTGGGTGTCTCTGTAGTTTCTAGTAGGTCATGTTGATTTATTCTGGTCTGATCCCCAAAACTGATTGTTTGACTACTCGAATAATTTACCGGTTATTTACCTTCCCGGTAGGTATGGTATGGTAATACACAATTTTTTCTTCGAAGGCTTATAGGCCGCAGGCTTGTGCCGATTCTAAAAAATGTTAGTAATAAAATAACAATACACCTTCAAACATAATAAACCGCATTAATATGAGCAAAGACTCTTAGAAACTTGGAAGCCACAAACAGAGACACATGGTCTCATAAAACTTATAACTCCTCTATTTGCCTTAAAAGTAAAAAAGAAACATTCAGTTAACCCTCAAAATGAAGTATGTGCTTATGCTAAATCAGCTAAATGCAGTAATCTAACGGCGTGGGCGGAGGAAAACGGGTGTGCATTCAGAACACAGGCCGTCAAGTGTTGAGTCAACCCGCCGCCGGGCCCTGTTTGCTTATGTGAATACGAAAGGCCAACACTGCCTCAGAAAATAAATGAATAGCGGAATCATTCCCGGTTAACTAATAATTTCCGTTTCTTATACTGTATTTACGCAATATACGAGTAATAAACTCAATATCAAATGGTTTATTTTGTCTTTGTTTACAGCTCACTTAGCCAAAATCAAAACTATAACAATTTAAAGTGCCTCCCATAATATAATCGGACGAAAAGACTTAAAAAAATAATTTACTTACAACTCGACAACAACAATTAGTACAGAATGTCATCAATAAATTTACCTTTAAGTTAAACACTTAAATGTAGTGCTCCAAATGACGCATGTAGTGGCCACTGATATTTCTGACCCAATCTTTGTAATGGGATAATACAGCTCATAAATTAGAGGTAGGTAATTTTCCGTTACTTCCTTGTATACGCCCTATATCACATGTCGCTATATGAAAAAAGCTCTTTACCTTGATTTCCTATCTAAGAGCAAAATTAGACGAAAGCAGCCCTGTCTTTGTGGCTGTGTAATCAGAGCGGGTGCAAATAAATGGCGGTAGTTAGTCTAACGCCGCAGCGGGCAGTCTCCGCGATTTATGTGCGAACAGCGACCTGGGTGTTGCTCCTTCACTAAACTAAGCGTAAGCCTACAGGACATCGATATCTAAACAACAGACTGGGAGAATGTTGTGTAATATACGATAATATTATTAACCGACTAGGTAAAGAGCGTTATGTTTTTCCAGTGTATCTTGCATGTCATGCATGTCACTTCCACAATGATAATGTACCTATGTAATGTCAACTCATGTCATATTTCTATGCTAATTAATAGGCATGAAAACATAAGAGTTGTGATTGCAGAGACGACGCATTCTCGGTTTATTCTCATAGGATTTCCGTTCAGCTGTACTTACCACTCTTCTAATTACTTATCTACCTGAGTAATGGTTTAAACATAGGTACATTTTTTTCTGCGTTGCACTGTCCTTGAGATGATATTTTATGCGAGCCGTTTTTAATATTTAGCCGTACCTACGTATATTTATTTGGATTTGTTTTGTTACGTTGAGTACATTACGATACTTACCATAAATATTTGCCGCCTCGTTTGTACACAAAAAAATTGCCGATTTCCTGTTTTGACGCCGAGCGCGATTATTACCTATCTACTTATTTTTGTATTTATCATTACTTAGATTAGAGGAGAACAATATACGAGTATTGGTTGACATTTGGATTTTTATAATAACTACCTACGTCTTTAAAATACTAATTGTTTGTACCATGTCCTATTACGTGAATGCAAGGAAGCCAATATTAGAATCGGAGCAGCTTTTTATTCCAAGCAATTGGCCGTCGTTGTCCCGCACTCTTTGCGATTGGCAATCGACATAGGCGGCAGAGCCTTCGGCAAACATAATAGCAGAGCGATGGCACTTGAATAAAACCGACTGAACCGCAAATCAAAATGAAAGCGGGTAAATAATAACTTCACTGTCGATATTGTGGTACGATTGTGAACGCTCCTTTTGAGAAAGATTGGCTTACTGGCACACTTGAATATGAGGGAAAAGGATTGATTCCGTTTCGATCCAATATATTTAATAACATCATATTATTTATAGCTTCTGCCAATCTGCGCTAGAAGAGCGTATTGGTGTATGCTCTGAGCCCCGTATAACGTCTATTATAATAGGATAACGTCTATTTTGTGTGGGCTGTTAATAGATTAAGTCCTAAAGTTGTTTAATAATATTATTTTTAATTTAATAGTATAATTACGCTTTTGATTGGTAATTTACCAATTAAAATACTAATTAATTTTTTTTCAGAAACTTAATCGTGCTGTATAGGTAAAACCTGCCCGATGAGCTGGTAGTGATAAATTAGTTGGTTTTGAATAAGGTAGCAACGTTGGTTGTAGTAGATACGACCTGTATTAATTCATAAGTTTACGTAAACTTTACGTTTTCTTTATTTCTGCAACTTGCAAAGCATAGATACCCCTTACCCAACAAACAAGGAAACCTTCCCGAATTGAGAAGTTCAGTAAAGAAATGAAATATTCTTACCACCCGGCATAAATTATTGAGTTTTTGCACCGAACGGAATCATCTGGAATAGTTCCCACATATTCTTAAAACAGGTTTATCCAAGGGTTCGCGAGATACGTGTTTTAAAATCCTTTTCGTAATAAATTATTCTAAGCTGCTGAGTGCGCGTGAAGGAATTATCCGTTACAGACTGCTTTTGCTGCGGTTTACAAGGATACTGTTGTGTGAGATATCTTTTATTGCGAACGGATTTAAAATTTCTTTCTAACGTATACAGAACCTCTCAGATCTTCTTGAAGTATAAAGCAGCTAATCTTTAATTTTAATCATTTAATTTTAACACAACAGTTCCTACAACTGTTCAAAGGTTACATTTGTATTAAACTCTATGATACAAATTAACGTTATTTGGTTCTGATATCGAACCGATCACAATCTCATCAACGCGATCATGATACATTGATGTAGCACCCATCCTCAACAATCTCACATGCTCTTAGAAAATATCGAGTTCATTTCCGCACATCGATCATAAAGTGACGTGAGTAGGACCCTCTGATTCTGATAGATCGTGGACGTATTGCACCGCTTTTAGGATTTCTGTCTCGTATTCCATAATATGTGGGGTTAGATATAAATGTTATTCTTTAAATGAGTGTTAAATGTAAAAGATCTCGCCCAAATTGTACGAATCTACACAAAAGACCAGTCAATTAGTATACCCATCGAGTTTGTCCAAATATTTTGTTTTGCTTTTTTCTATTACCAGTTTTCAAAATAACCTAAAAAAGCCTATAAATACTGCTTCATCACATAAATTTAGTCTCTGAAATGACGGTTTCTATTACATACGTCTATTTCAAACCCTGATTTATTTTAAGTATTTATGAGAAACACAAGAATAAACGAGATAAACCCTATAGTCGTAATGTTTAACAAATGAAGTAATACTTTAAATAACTATACGGTTTGAAGGAACGAATGGACTGAATTATATAAAGCGTTCTTGGCAGCACGGAAAACTAAAAATGAAAGTATTTGACGTGGATGTAGCGAGAGCTACGACCCCCACTCTGTTTCAATTTCACGGAGCATTTGCCGGCCGTTAAGGATGCCCCGAGGTGTCATCTCACTGAGATCTATACACACTTACATCTACTATGTTCGATGTTTTAACTTAATTCTTTGTCTTATGTGTAGAGTAAAATACCGATATACTTTTCTAACGGTGTTTACGAATGTATCAATAGCGAATAAAGTCCGATTTGTTAATCCTAATACGCATGGACATAATGCAGAACCTGATAATATATCAAGGTTTCATTAAAGAGCGAAAATCCTTGGTAAAAATGAAACCTCTCGAAGATATTGAGAATGATTCGACCCAACGCAAAACCTTTGCTCTTTCCCACGCTTTTCATCACTCAAACTGTCTAAATCACATATCATCCCATTGAACTGCCATCGTCGCTCACTCCGAAGGGTCTAGTGGATCGTTCAAGTTGTATCCTCTAAATTGCCATGAATAATATTATCGTAGATTTTATTATCATGTATACCTACCTACTAATGTAATTTAAATTACGCATGACATGATTTATGTAAAAGAACGAATAAATTTTGAGGAAAAAGATATTTACAAAGAAATCAATAGTTAATAGTAAGTGCTGTCTAAAGGCAACACCTGCACTAAAAACATAACCGAGGCTAGTCAAAAAAATAAGGAAAGAAAAATCAAAGTGTGACAGACAGATAATCAACAGACGAGTGAATTAATAAAAACAAAGTAACTAAAAGTGCTCTTTAATTTCGCAAATTAGAGTATGCAACAAAGTTGTTGTAATATTATCCTATTACAACAAACATGTACAATAAAGAACACGCTTTTCCAAGTTTTGATGGGTGATAAAATATCACGCGAGTATGTAGTTTGAAGCATAATACAGCTAAGCTCGGTTTTACTTGAAAGTATCTCGGATAAAACCACTCGAGGATATGTTCCACGACAAACTGTCCGACGATTTTGTGAACTTTTCCCTCTGTTGTACGCAAGTCACGATGTTCTTTGTTTTAGTTACGGTAAAGAGTTTACTAGGACTATTTATGCTGCATTGAATACCTATAGACATTTTTAAAGTAAACGTCAGTATTACGGTTAGGATAGACAATAAAGATAAAGTAAGAAGATACAGAATGGGTATAAATTTAAACGTGAAAATTAAACTAGAATTGACACCTTGAAAGCCTTTTCTTTGTTTCCCCTTACTTGAACATGTTAAAAATATTGGCTCAGAGACGCCAAGGTACACAATTTCACTTCATCCTCGGCCTGTGTCTGAGTGCAAAGGCGTGTCGAGTTGGCGGGCAGGCGCCGGCCTCCGTGAAAATTCAGCGTTCGCCGGAAAATATGGCCGCTGATGGAACCTTAATGTTTCCGACTTGGCCCCGCCAGCGGTCAGCCGCGACAGCCTTCCAACTTGCCTTTAAACTTAGCGCCGATAAAATTGCGCCTTCACTGACCCGAAACGAGAACGAGCTGTCTTATATCACTTTAGTGAGTAATTGCTTTTCAATTCACTTTCTTTGGGGCTGGTGATTAATTGTATTTAAAGAACTGGGGGATTTTATAATTTAAATGCCCAACCACAGGAATGGGTCTATTAAAATGAATTTCTTACTTCAGGATATTTGTTCTTCCTTCACCGCTGTAATTATTAAAGCATATTTCTTATATTTTAAGGGTTTTTAGATCCTTCGTCTCCTTATGTCTACTATTGGTAAAAAGTGATTTTATTTGTGAAGGTGTCATCAATCCATTAAATTATAAAATAAAATAAAACCCACACAACCATACTGCGCGCACACAAGCATTGCACGCACATGAAGGCCCCGTTGACAGCATTTGAAGTGACCTGCCAATCATATTTCGGCAACAGAACGAGTCCCTTACTTCACTTGAAACCAACAGGATATCTCATATTATGTCGCTGTTATAATTGGATTTCATCAATTTTGATTATCCATCGAATAGTGGAAAGATGAAAATGATTAGTGTTCAGGTTAGGGTCAATCTAGTGGGAGTACAAACAGTTTGCGAACTCATTAGTGCAGAGCGGGCGCCGGACAGACAGACGGGACGTGTGATTGACACTACGGAAATGATTTTGCTCGCCGCCACCGCCGTTATCTCTCAAGGCTACCCATTTGTTGGCAATGCGATACTCTTGATACTATAAACAAGCAAAGAATACTCTATTTAAAATTTGACATTAGGGAACATTACAAAAAATTACATTTAAATTATAAAGTGTTCCCTACTGCAACGAAAACCAATAGGTAAACGTCCACCTTCTCTGTGGTCGGCTGAATGTTATGGAGGTTATGGCACCCACTTTAGTCCCAATAACAAGACTGTCAGGCACTTAGCTCAAAGTATAATTGTAATACTTGTTATCATCTCTGCCTTTTGAGACGTGTCTGATTTATTCGTCTTTATTTGTTATTATTTACTCAAATATAATATCAGCTCACAGATCGACTACATGACCTTATAATTATATTTTAAGTACGAAGTTTTAGTAAGTCTCGGTAACACAGACAGGTCGCCTGTTAAGTGGCTGTAATTCTTCACCTGTAGCGTTCTGGTTCTCAACGCAAAGCGCTTTTCTACGCTTTCCTCGTAATATATGTGGTTCTTTCTTCACAACTTTTTACGCTAGCAATTATTCTTGTGCATACGTAGTTCCGTTAAGGAACACTATATTTCTTTGGTCCAAACAAATAGCGGTCGGGCGTTAGTTTGATTGGGGGCTGTTTGTTGCCTTTACAAAGAACATTAGTGCACGTATCCCCATCACTGTTTAGCGGTTTACTGCGAGTGAGTCCACGAACGAACAGATATCTCCTTCCCGAGATACTCAGGGGATATACGGCACGCGTTTAACGAATACAGTGATGAATGTATGTTTCTCTAAGTCGTTACAGTAAATAATGTTGTGTTAAAAGGTGCGTAATAAATATTCTGAAAGCACTTACTAAGTAAAATTGCTGTAGAAGTAGAAGGCTCCTTTGGTTTATTAACCCTTTAACATATCAAACACTTAAGTTTATTCAAAAATATTTTTTTCTATGTTTTTAATTTATCTTTAAATCGTCTTAATTGTTACTTTTAAGAACCTTTTTAGAATTTTTTGAGCTATTCTTTCATTAAAATATTATTAAGTCAAAATTTAATTATGTTTACTGGCCGAAAATTGTGAAATTTCAGATAAATATTCCCATAATTTATAATTTATAATTTATTTAGTATGATAACTCTACACGAAAATATAAGTTCATACGCCGAAAGTAGTTTCTGGAAATTCATATTGTCCATATTATGTAACCAAAGAGAGAATTTCACTAATTACCCACTGTTTTGTCAAACAAACAGGCAAAATGGAATGTTTTTATGAGAATAGTTTCATTCCTCCATTGTATTACTTTGACGAGGGTGAGCAATTTACTGTGATTTGATTACATTAATACATACGTGACTAGAATAAAGTATTTGTTTACTAAATAACACATGGCTAATATGATTTAAGCTAACTTGATAGAATTCTAAAGTCAAACCTTCACTACCTTTGATCCTTAGTGAAGACGACTAATGGTTAAAATATTGACTAATAGTTAAATTTGCGCCGTATTACAAACGATTTTGGGGGCTAATTTAATCATTAGGCAATATTTTTAACCACTGATCGCCTTAAAAAAACCCTATCCTAACAGAAGTCAGAAAGCTAATGGAAGTTATCTTTTAGCATGCACATTAACACCAAAGGTACCACCAATGCGTAAAATGAGTAAAAAGTAAAAGCAGAGATGTAGGTATAATGTGCGAAATGAATTGAGACATAACATTTGTAGCGATAAGATCCCCTCTGTTGTCGTTCGGCTCAACAAATTTAGAGGATCCCAATGTGTTTATAGTCCTCGCAACCATTCCCCTCTTATATGACGATATATTCGTTTTTGCTAGAATCTGTGTCACGGTTTTTGAAGATAAATCTACAAGATAATACAATTGAAGTGTCGTAAAGAAAATTACTTCAAGCGATTTATGCAATGTAAGCGATTTTGAGAAAGTTTTGGAGATAGTTTTTGTTTTTATTCCATTGCGGCTTAAGTTTATCCTTGAAGTGTATGTATTTTTTTATTACCTATCTCAATTTCTATAGCACGTTCTGAACGGCTTTACGGATTATTTAATGATGATCGAAGGATTTTCTAATTAACTAAGGCTTGTCTCGCATACGATTTCTTTATTTACAATTACTACCTTTTAATTGTTACGTATCTAACTCCTAAATTAGTAATGTTCTTAACTTATGATTTTATTCAAGCACCTTACTGAAGCGCCTAAATTATTACAATTTAAGTCAGTAAGTGCATGACGTTAAAACACTTTTAATTAATTTTATCAGCATACCTCTTGTGTTAAGCTCCGACTGGCTTACAACCCCTGTCATGATAACAGGGATTAATGCCTTGTCATGATTCCTCTACTCAGCATATTGTACGAATTATACTATATCAACATGTCTACATACATACGAGCATAAGTCAAGTATACGTATATGTTATACCAATAGTAATACTTAGCATCACTGATATAGTTCTTAAAAATTAGTATTATCATGTAGAAACATATGTTAAAAATATCAATTCTATTCTTTCCTGTTGCAACACCAAGTTGTCTCTACACGTAACTAATATGCCACTTTTTTGTTACTTAATAGTTCCACTGCATATTGGATGGAAATGTGGATATTTAAGCTGTAGTCAGTAGTTCCGAGATCGCTAAATTCTATACTCGATCTTAATACTTATTAGCAGGTGACAGTACCTACTTTACAGTTCTTTCCTGACCTTCAGTTATATTAAACCTACTTTTCGTATAATATAAGCATTTCAAAGAACCCTTCCAAATAGGGAGGGTGGTTCTTTAATTCTCGATAGACTTAAAAATCATAATAAGTGAATTCGTTCATTTCATGTTTGAAGATTAGTTCAAATATTTGAATCGTTGTCTTATTATACCGATAGCGCGAATTATGGTATTGTATAAATTCTTAGTGAATAAACTTGTAGGGAGTGAGATGAGCACGCCTCTTTTATCCGTGTGATTATACGAAGGCACGTAGTCGGGATTTTGTTCCGAAGATATGAAACCACCTACGTATAGTAAGGTTTTCTAAACATAAATTATATTTCTTTTCTAAATTAGTTCCGGTTCACTAAATTCAATCGTATGTGAAATGGTGTTTGACATAATAAGCTATGGTCTAGTTTTGACCACAGAACGTGCCTCTATTTTGCAACATATGTATCTATATTATATGATTCTCTTCATATTATATGGCTTGGTTTCAAGAATACATAGAGCTTCTTAGATACGAAAATCATTCCCAATACTTATTATTATAAACAAACGGCAAGCTTTTATAAATTTTATTGCCAACTGTATAATTTTTAATTTCTATATTCATAAAAGTGGATTCGTTTGTTTGTATACTTATACAATACATGCGGGCCGAATGCGCAATATAAAATGTCGACGGAAAAAGCTTTTACGGCCGGTTATTTCTACTGGGAACTGTAAGCGATACACGCGGTTTCACCAGACATACTGCATTGTATATTTTGTAAAAGAAACATGAAAATATTCATTGTAATTACATCCGCGGGCTTATATTTGTTAATATGATGTGACCAGTAATGGGTTAATTTGAATGGTGAGCGGATTGATAATATTAAATATGATTTTATGGAAACTGATATCATGTGACGTTGATAAAGTTTAATTTAATTTTTATAAGAGTCACCTTATTTAAAGTAAAGAAAGTTATGAAGAGTGGATATACATATAAGGTAGGGACATCCAATAACTGACCATATACATGTAACTATCAATTCACGTTATGACGAAAGCTTTGAGTAGGGAGCAAAGTATTTTAACCGTGGTTTTATAGTCAATTTCTAATCAATTCATTATCTAATCTGATCGTTAGAAAATAAAACCAATCGAAAATCAATCATAAATTACATTTTTAGAGACAAGAAAGTATTTTTCAATGACATAAATAAAAACAGAATTCAAATAAGTATGGAAATTTAAGTATGGATATCATACGTTTTATGCAATGCAAAAGTGCTTCGCATATCGGATAATGAAACGCGTGAGATTTCCGATGTCGGTCGGCGTTTATGTGATTGGCTGCATCGGGTCAGGTTATCTCATTCATTCATTAAGCCACAGTATCTACGACTTGTAATCCCCTTTTGTCGGCGGTTCCCCACCAGATNNCACCAGATTAGTTGGATTTTAACAAGCCTGTATGACCTGAACCAGTGGATCATGAATGATATTTTGGACCTTCATTAGGGTATTATGGAGTTTCTTATACATATTTTGAGGCTGTATAAGGATTCCCTATTTTGTACCTTTGTTGTTTGCTATAAGTACTTTGTATATTTCTTGAGGCGTACAATAGATAAGGAGATTTTGTATTGTATTGTATAGGAAGATTTTTCTTTTTAATTCACCTAATAGTGTAATAATGGACAGTAAAACTGTAATCTAGTTTAATTCGTTTTAAGTAGTATAAGTTACTAGTAGTTTCTCTTCTTAATTAAATTTAATTTCTTTACCTGAATTTTTAAAATAGGCACGATTTTCGAAAACTTTGTAACTTTATATGTAATGTATATTATTAATAAATAACAAAAACAATATCATCACTCATGAGTACATAGATTACGTATGAAATATCGGATAACATATCGGGTGGGATTTCCCGTGTCCGGGAAACTTTTGTGTCTGCGCGTCGGCAGAGGTAATCCCGTTCGCATTCATTAGTGGCATAATATTACCAACTTTTCCCCTTTCAAATATTTATTATTGCACGTAAAGCAATACATTTTGTAAAAGATATTTATGTAGCATATAAGTTTATTATTATATATTCAGTACCTCTTACTGAAAACCGCTGAATCATTCATCATCGACTTTAATCCTACAAAATCCTACAAAAGTTTAAATTCTCATGTTCAATAATTCCAGCTGTATAATAAATTCTAGATACATTATTGTATATAATGTACGTTATGTTTAAATATGTATATTTATATTATGACTCTTTTACCAATGACATGATCTATTCTTAACAAAAGGCTAAATAATCCCAATATCACTATGTAAGTACGTAAAAATGACGTGTTGAGCAGGAATTGTAGAATTCTAAACTGCAACCTAACCTAACCAACAAGTAACACAAAGATATCTTTCAGTTCCCCAAAGGTAGATAAACACCAAATTAAAATAGAATTTAAATGCGTTTTCATAACTATTACGAATTTTATATTTTGATTCATGGGAAATTTATAATTTGTGTCACAAACAAAAATAATAGTTGTAGGAATACCCATTTAAAATTATTTCCTACTTTGTATTATTAATACTTTTTCTCAAAAAAAACTTCCGTGAACTCGTTAGTCTTGCTTTAATATTATCAAATCGGATAAAACACTCCGTCTTAGTTGACTGGAAATGAGCTAGGTATTTCTTCATCCTGATACAAAGTTAATCATAACTCTTTAAAGAGAACGGTTTGTTTTTCTTAACGAAGCGTCTCTCGGCGCTGCTTTATAATGCACTTATGATTTATTACATCAGATGCTTGCTACGGCAGCGATTTTTAATGTCCTTTTACCTGCTAATGAAGCTTTGTGTCGTTTTAATGAGGAAAAACTAAAAAAAAAATATTACCTTCTCCTACTATATTTTTTTGGTATAAAATTATTTAGCGTTGAAATAAATAATTAATACATCACAAAAAAACAAAATAATCATAGTTTGAATTACCCTCGTTTGCTTGCAAAAAATAAGATGTCTCCCGTATAAACTCGGAAGAACGCAAATATCTCGAAAGTGACGCTTCTTATGAATCTGACACTCCAAATTCTGAGATTAAATTCATGCCCCGAGGTACAATTCGTTCAGAATAGCGTCGCATCGTCCACACTGCTACGGAGAATGAAAAATGGGAGTATTATCCCGATTTTACTTGTCAAGTTGAACACAAGGATAGTTTTTGTTGGAGATCTTTGAATTGTTCAGGGTATTTGAGTAATGTTTTCGACAGACTGAATAAAAACGCAGTTTTTATCGAATTTGTTGAGATCCTACTTTATCTTTTATCCGACGAAGGAGACGTTTCAATTCATCACTGTAATTTATGTAACGAACGGAATTAATTACAAAAGCAACCTATAATTTTTACTTGTTAGTAACTATATTTTGTTTTATAGGTAATTTAAACCTTAAGCTTTCAAATATCTTCTATATCAATCAAGTTAAAGATAACATAATTTAATTGCTTATAAAAATAAGTGTATAACATGTTTATACAAAGTTAAAATCCTTGATAAACAAAGTACTTAATAAAAGCCGGCAAAATACCCTTTGTTGTAGAAAATACTTCAAATAATTATATTTTTTTATATTCTTAACAAAACTAATTCAGAATACGTACCTAATTGATTCGATGTCGAAGCCAAACCAGTTACTTCATAAAACTCCTTTGTTAAACATTTACGACAAGAATTATTTTCTAAAAACAAAGAGAAACTCGCCAATAGACTTTGTAAGTTCAATGCACAGTAAACAATATTTTAATCGATACCTACTTATATCTACTACCTACGTAATAAAAAAAATATTGTTACAACTTTTGCAAAGGTTCTAATATATTTTACAATTCATAATATCTATCGAACGTCTTTAACGAATATTTTATTTCGATACCAAAGTTTTTTTTGGGTGCAGCGTTTGTAAAAAATGTCATAATATTCTATCTATATATTTTCTTTAAATAATAGAAAAAATTGCAACAAACGCAGGCCATTTAACGTAAAGTACCGATTCGAAGCGAGCACGACGGAATTAAATATTCATAAACAAAGATATTCTGATAGTCGTTCGCCTCAGCAATTACGCGGTGATATTAAAACTTAATTAAAATTTGTTTATCACGGCTCGAAAGCGATTAAAACTTTAAACGAAGCTGCGCCGATGTAGATCGCCTTAACGAAACGAGTTTATTTACGTAAATAGTGTTTGAACCCGTGAGTTGTGGAGGAAATTTGAAACATATCGATACTAAAAGCCATTGCGTATTCTTAATATGCCACTTACAACGATAAAATAACAGATCGGTATCCCAATGACTTTAAAATTTCTTAGAACACGTCAAGCGATAAATGTCTGATAGAGACGAACATTTATGAGAACTCTTCAATATTCGTTTCTATTTTCTGAAATCGCACATTTGGAGGGCAGTAATTTGATTTTTGAGAAGTTTCATAGCTTTATACATATCTATGAACATACAAAAGAGTATAATTTATTTAATTTTTATTTATAAATGTTCATGAAAATAAAAAAAAATGTTATGAAAATCTAAGCGCTCTACAAACGACAAGTCAATACAAAAATAATGGTTAGGGTTCATAAACACTGGTGACAAGTAGTTCAAATTAAGAATTTGTATTTGTATCAAATAACTCACTCTTTCTACCTTATTTAACTAACTTTCTGGCAAATCATGAAATGTACAATTTGTAATTAAAAAGCACATGTTGTTAAAGTCATGGAGATAGAAAATTACACCAGGATAACCAATCTTCTAACAATCATAACTTGTTACATAGATGTCTACTATTGTTACGATTCGAACCTGAAACCTCATGCAAGATACTGTAACTATAATGTCATCATCAATCCAACTTGGCGTTAGGTACGCATGAACGTTAGAGTAAATATTATGTTTAGTTGTTATTTACATACATACCTTTCGTATGTTACAAAACGAATATGTCACTGGGGTAACATTACGAGAGCTGTACTTATTTGGACTTGGCTTGTTTGGCCAAGTTGTTGGAATTTATGTTCGGGCACGAAGGCCGCGCCGCGGGACTTGCTAGTGATAATTAATGAGCAGTTCAACTGTAGTTCAATACTGCTAAGGGAAGTTTGATAAAAGTTATTTGAGTTAGGTAGTATGTGTTATAGAAAGGTCGTTGGGCCGTTGAAAATCGTTTGTAATTTACGCGGTCGAGGTGATTACGTCACTTATGTTAACCTCATGGTGTTCGAGTATAATGTGTTTTAAATTATTAGGTTTTTAACATGAAGGTTCATAATACGTAGGTATTAGATCATCTTATAGCCATTGCCTTTGTCCAAAAAAACAAAACACGACCATAGTATCACCGAAGCATCGGCGCATGCAGGGGGTAATGCTAAACAGTGTGCCATGACGGTGCATCGAATACATGCTTATTGCATACGCCGAGAGATTGCAACGAGTCCACAGCAAGTTTGCAACGAGTACGCCACAAGTAAGCAACGAGTTTACATCGAGAGCGCAACGAATACATTACGCTGTTCATCGGGAGGTTGCAACGATTACGCCCCGAATACATAACGAGTTATCCGCGAGGATGCAACGTAGGTATTCGATTTTATATCTTACATTTTAACGTCTTTCATGTTAACAAATATCTTCTGTTCCTTGTTAACGAAACTTCAAGTAACTATGAACTCAATATTGACTGTTTCTACGTTGGTTCTCTGACCTTACTCAACATTAAACAACGAACTCTATAAGTTGTGGCGCCTCAGGCAATGCTCTTCATTTCGTTCCTAACTTCATTGTTTGAGATTAATAAACATCGTGTGGGTATTTGTTTACTTTAATGGATGTATTTAAGTAACTTTGTAAGCTAATAGCAAGTTACTAGCTAACCTTTATATGTCATGTCGGTAACTAACATAAGTAAATATTTTAATTATGTAAAACGTCTAGAAAGAGACGAAGTACTTTGGTTTCTGCAGCAATGGCTTCTACCTAAAAATGGCCCACTGTGTGAGTCGATTCTCTCCTTATCTTTGTATCTTTGCTATGTAACTCTATAATAAATAAGAATAATAGATATATCATTTTTAATGTGCATTGCAAAAAAACTACGAGCGTCTGATAATAATAAATTATTACTTGTAATAAAGGCTTAATCTATGATAATGGGTGCCAAGTGCTCCCGACGTATGTTTGGGGACCAGCAAGATGAGTGATGACGTCATGACTCATCTGCGCACAAATTAACTGGCCTGATGAATGTGCACTGACTTATAACCACTTACAAAAGCTCCTCGAATACTCGTATACACCCTCCTGAAAATATGTTATATTTTAAGACAGCGGGAGACGAGGTAGGTCAACTTACACTGGTTCGTCCCAGTAGGCACAACGAAGCCACCGTTGATGTATCGCTTTCATAACGTCCACGGTTAATTAGTGTCAAATTACAATGTTAATGTTCCCTTCTCCCTTTTCCTCGGTTCGATATTCACAATTTATAGGCAGCGTATTTTCCGTATGCTTGTATTTAGTTATATGACCCAGATTTACAGCATCTGTTATTGTTAACGGTGTCACGAGAACACGACGTAGGTACTTACTAATACATTTTCTAGTCAGGACTAACAATATATCATCTTTATTGTATTAATAGAGTGTCTTAACGTTGACGATGGTCTTAACACAGATAATACGAAAAGTGTAGTTGCTGCAATAAAGTTCTTTTAAGCTTCGGTCTCGTAATTCAAGTCAGGATTTCAGTGGAAGAAAGTAAGTTTGCCGGGACAACAAAGAGGTATTCCCGGTAATTTATACGCGACCGCGGCGTACTCCTCCGGGACTGAGTCCCCGGCGTTAGGGGAGTTGCGTGACGCCCGGTCCAGGTACTGTGAGGAACTCAGTTATTCTTACCCATTTTTTTAGATAAACTTTCGTGTTTCGCTGTCACGTGGCCGTGAATAATGGACAATACTAAACATTACTGGAATGGACTAAGTAACGTCCATTAAAAATGCTCGGTAAACAGTTGTTACAATTGTTTTAGGGACAGAAGCGGCGGTGTTGTTTAACTTTCTAAGTGTTTATAAAAGTTTACCTTTACTAAAATATTTTTTGTTTTCATATTAATATTACATCAGTTGGTACGGCCGTGTTTAGCCTACAGTAAGCAATAAAGGTAATATTTAGCGTCATTTTATTATGATATTTTGTATAGTAAATTAATTCAAGAGTTATTTGAATTTTTATGAAACATTAAAACCGGCGTTATCCTCCCCTTCCCTATAACTCTATAAGAACCACCACCAAAGAATTACCCAATTTTAAGAAGACTTTAATAGTTTCAACCTTATTATCTCCACCATCATCGCTAAGAAACCAATATTCATTTAGCAGGCTTTATTAGAAAGTAACATCCTGAAACGTCATCAAATTCCATGGCAATAACGAAAGAATATGGGGAAATCACCAGTAGTCTGTGATCGCTATCGATAATGTCCGAGTCAATGAGTTAATGAGGTTTCCGAGTTAACACGAAAAGGAAAACCGTATATCGCCACGTGGGAAATAGAATAGCGTAATGAATGTACGACTAACACCTACCCAATATCGGCTATCACTTTAATAAAGATTTATTAACTTTGCCCAGTTATTTACTTCGTTAACAAACTTGCGCTTTACGTTGTTCGGATAGTTGCCAGATTGCTACTCGCTTCTCTAATACGTACGGTTTTCTAAGTGATTCTGTTTTAGTAAAATCGAGTGCTTTAGGGTTAATTAGTGTGATTGGCAAAATTAATGGTAATCAATTTATATCTATTTATCGAGTGCTTGCTAAGATAATTTTCTTTATTATATCCTTTAAGTTGAAAAAAACTTCTATAGTATCCTAACTCAAAAGTACATAATTGTAGCATTGTAACTAATCAAAAAAGAAAGAAAAAAATCGATGAGATGAATTTTCCTATGTACGCTATTAGGTAGAGTATCTATCTGGAGTGCATTAGCAGCAAAGCCATTCACGACTTGAAAATAAATAATATTTTGAACTACGCATCAATTTTATAGACGCAATGTCTTGTCTGAGTAAACAGCGTAGTTATTTCAATCACTCGTGACGCAACGGTGCATGGTAATCGGTACACTAGAACCCGAATAGCTTATTTGCCATACCCTATTTGCTTCCTGTCTGCCGCGTTCTGGGCGTCTAACGGATTCTTAATTTCATGGCCGGGTTCCCACTTCCGTGTCGCCTCGAACCGTTTTAGTGTCGCCTAGACGGGATAAATTTTCTTTACACTTATAGTTTTATGAAATTTCATAGCTGGAGCGAAAGCTATTATTGAATAGCCATAAGAGAAAGAAGGCTTGTGTTTGTATTGTAGTAAAAATATTGTATTAAAAATAACTTTGAAATTATTATTTAGATTCAATTCATTGTAGCAGATACTAATAGTGCCTTGAAACACAATTATTAAGATAGTACTAACTTTTCCTTGGCAAACACGCTCGATAGGTATACGAACCTACTAGATATTTCTTTAAAAAATGTGTTAAAACATTAAACAATTAGTAGATAGACGAAAATATTATAAATACTTAGCGACTCGACCCTCGATTTTCGTACAACTGCATTTGTGCTGAAATTATTTTCCAAACTTTCTACTCAACAACAGTTGCTAGTTCTATTTACCAGAAACACAAAGATTGTGCACGTAGGAGGCAGACAATAACAGACGCAGAGGCATTTAAACAACGTTTCGTTTTTTTAGTTCGTTTTAAAGTTTAAACCAATCTCGATTGCAGTCACAGCTAGCAGATCACGTTTTTTTCAAGTTCCTACGACTATCGGTTCCGCAGCGACCAGCTGGTTTAATATCCATCACGTGCCCGCAAATCGGAATGTTAATACTGACAGTTAGATTGGGATAGACTGATGTCTATCTATGTAGGCGTGTGTCCATGTTTGAAGCGGATACGACACTGTTTACCTAAAATAATAAATTCTATTGACATTCATGAGATATTAGTATTATACTCTTATCGTGAAGACATTACGGTAATATTGTTAATACTTCACCTGATAGTAAAATAATTTAGTTATTATTTAGTTTCAGAGTGAGAAGATCATACAAGAAGATGAACTAAAGTAAAAGAAAAATAAAAGAAGTGTCTGAGTAATGTGCACTAACTAAATACTGTCTAACCGAAATAAATCACTTAAGAGAGATTCTTGTCCTGCAGAAAATCTATACTATAATAAAACAGTAAAATAAATTTGTCTGTACATTGAGTAT
>LGAG01000797.1:2417268-2431745 GCA_001278395.1 Lerema accius
TATAAAGTCAATTTTAAAACTCTTATCATGATTGTGTTATATACAAGACTTAATGGACTTTAAAAAATTAAAAATTTAGTATAATTTGGTTACTCTTTCGCACTACATAGAAGTTCACAAAATATTAGCTACAAATCTAATTAGTACAAATAAATCAAAATGAAAAAAAATAGGCACCATTAAATACCTACAGGAATAAATATACTGACATAATACCCGTAACTGTTTTATTCCTTGCTCTACATTTACCATGATTGATGATAAGAATATTTGCTTAATCTATTCATAATTAAAATTAATCAAATTTTGGATCTTAAGTAAAACTTAACGCCTCAAAACTTTTTTTATATGTTAATGACGTTGGTGATGTGCTTACAGAAAGGATTGCCTAATGTTTTGATACGGTACAATTATCATTATGGAGTAGGTAACGCATCTGCCCGGCATTTCATAAAGATAGGCTCTCATTACGTACACGTCGCTTCGACTGTTCTATTGCAAATACCTTACATTTATTATTTGGTAAGACAGCTTTCGGTTAAGTAAAATTGTTTTTTAAATAAATACTGGATACCATAATAATGTACCTACCTTTTCGATCAATTCAAGTAGGTACTTACTAGGTACTACACGCAGAAGGTACATATTTTATAAGCGATATAATAAACTTTTTTTGATTTTATACTTACGGAAAATTTAAATAAGTGAAGTAGGTATGCAAATAAAATTATCAATTAGGAACCTTTATTTATTCGATTAATAAAAATATAATTTACCTACGTAGAAAACATGGCAAACGGCTTGGATGAGTAAGTCTGTAATGTTTGTTAAGTTATGAGTAAAATTATAAATAAATAAATAATTGATTTTAATACCAATACGTGACGAATCTACGTATCAATGTGAGAGTAGCCTTAAAATAAAACTTTATCCGAAATATCGTGAAGGCATGACGAGCAACCCTCTCGGGGTGCCGCTAACCGTTAAAATGAATAATGACAGTGTAGACTCAGAGGTAGACAACATTTTGGATCAAACCAATTTTACAACTTATTTATCATGTCAATGACATACTTGTCCAATTAATCGAATTTGATTAAACAGTAATGAAGATAATTAACTACTTCATGTTTTGATAAATTTTCGGTTATTGGAGAATCAACCTGAGCCTATAATATTTATTAATAATTATGATAATCAAAAAAGAACACAACAAAAAACAAGCACGGCAAGTATTTTATTTATTTTTATAAAAATTATGTTGAAAATCACAATTAATTTTACCCATTCTTCTTTGTATTTTTCCTGACCAAAGGTGGCGAATCCCAGACCGTAGACAAAATGTACTTTACAAATTCTACAAATATGAAAAAAAGATGTGATTATCATTTAATTTCATAGTCGAGAAACGGTCAATGATTTAAACTAGGCGCGTGCGATTGCACCTGCTTCCGCTGATGGGGTTAAATCAATATTTGGATTAATGTGCTCTTATCTTTGTCTTTTTATTCAAAGTGCGTCCATCAATATTCTTTTGTGAATTAATCGTTATTTGAGTAGCGGAACGTATGATTATTTGGCTTCTTATGCTGCGTCTTATTGATAAAATCTGGCATAACATTTACTATATACTGAACTACCATACATAGTAAGTACTCAGTTCTATTCCAAGTCAAATTTAAAATTTTTGATCTTGATCTATATTTTTAACGATAAACACAAAAAGAGTACCTATATTAAAATATTTGCCCTATAGGTACTTCTGTGTTTGTGGCATCACATAAAGGAACAGACAGATTTAATTTAGTTTTTGATAAGTAGGTAGATACCTCACCGAATCTATAATTTAACTGAAATATTTTCATAGGTACTTTAAATGTGTGTTTACTTATCTTATGAATATCACAAAACTCTTTTATTAAAACGCCTTTTCCATGTTTCTTTTATGTGATAGTCTCTGTATTAAAATACAATAACGTTTTTAAATTGTATTGTATTTTGGCATACTCTGAAACGATTAGGAACACAATTCAAGAAGTAAGATTTAAGATCCGTGTCAGTAAAAAGTAACTTTCGAGACGTTTATAATCACTCGCTGTAGCCGAAACGTTTTGTGGTATTTAAAAACTGCAATAAATGGTTCTATTCTTTTTATTTCGCAAGTTTTTATTCGAGTTAAGTTACAAAGCGTATTGACGAAACTGTATCATTCTGGTAATTGCAATGTACACCAGTGAAATTCAATGTTTTCCTGTTTATGAATGAGGTTAGTAGTTTTTTGGTACAAAAGGAAGTTGCTTAGTGAAATTAAAAGCAGTGTTACAATAAAATTAATCAGGCTTTGGATTAAGAATAGAAGGTTGGTTGGCAAGAATTATCTTTTTAAAAATCAAACTACGAATGTATGGTAGGTATGCAGTTATGATTCTTAGAAGGTCAATAAAATTTATTACGAAAGCCTGAAACAATAACTTTTATTAGAACTAGTTAAAACTATTAAAATTAAAACGTTAAGTAAAAACTAGTTAAGCTAAATTAAATTTTATGATAATTTGTTTGTCTCTACTTGCCTGTACTTAACCAACTCTTGTTAAGCTCTAGTAGGTACACTTGATCCTAAACAAATTAGCGTTAATTGGTGTATAAAATTACGTGATTAACTTAAACACATCATGACAGGAAATATCTTGTATAAGATCAGGATTCTCACGGATAACGATCACAGTCACAATGGAAGACAAACTTTAAAATGGACTACAAAAAATCAATAAAAGAAATTTTATCTTAGATTGATTGGTTCAGTTCGGGTCTGACCCCTTACTGATGCGCTGTTTTTATAAACTTTCACAAAAACCTACCGTATCAATGTTTATTTGTGACAATTTGCTTTGTCGGTCGGACCGATTTACATTTGAAAGGGGTTTTTTTCGTCAAACGTAGCGACCTGTGACTGCACGGTGAATGACACAGGTAGTCAGGTCGGAATGGAGATTTGGTCGTCTTGATCTTAGTCATAAGATACTGATACCGATATTTTCAAATTTTTTTTTACAATACAATGGGTATCCTAATAGCATAAAATGACTTGTGTACTTATATTTTATTCAAGTTATTAGAAATTATTAGTAGCCCACTGCTAGCGTCGATCCTCAGAGATCGAAGAAGTTAAGCAATTCCGGACACCCGGAAAGTGGATGGGATACTGCTTTTAGAGGGCACGTTAAGCCGTCGGTCCCGGTTATTATCGCTAAATGACGGACAAAATTCCGACACTTCTTTTGGCCCTATTCTGCCAATCTACACTGGAGAAGCGTAGCTCTAGGCCTTTTCAGCTATGAGGATACATCCGAGCTCAGTAATAGGTCAATGAAGCCAAACCCTATTAAATATATTAAATTAAATAAACCCTATTAAAATTAATGAGATATAATTGCTTCTGAAAGTAAGCAATAAAATATTAAGTCTATATTTTATCAAGTATCAAGATGTTTCCGACAAGCGTTGTCGCAAAAGTCGCGCCGTCGCGTCCGGGCTGAGTCGTAGATTTCAAATGAAGACATTATTATCAATTGATGTTCTGAAGTCTGAATCTTAGTCCAACAAATAATTCGAGAGGCATAACCTTTCACAGTTTGCCAATAGCGGATCCTCTACCACGCCTACAAGTGCTAATTGATGTGTCTACGTTAAAAGACTGTGATTTGATTCAAAGATATTATTTACGAGTATTATAATACTACTTACTACTACATACCCTTTCTGTGATGTTAATTATAACGTAGCCTGTAGCTTTGCTATTATAGTCGTTACTAATTAATACCTTAAATTTTTGGCAGGTAAATACGTAGTTAACAACAATATCATAATCTTTGTTTGCAGCAAAATATCAGCAGTAATCGTTAGGATATTGTTTGACAAAAAAAAACAGAAAGCGAGAAATTTTCAAGACTTGGTAATACCTTCAAGTATTAAGATCCTCATTTTAAATTAAAAGTCTCTTTAATTTCTTTTATTGGTACAGATAAACGTCGTGCTGATGAATGACTGATTGGTTCAGTGATTAAATTAGATTAGATTTTAATCAGCGTTTATTGGGGAGCCATAAAAACATCAGGATCGAGAATGAAGTGTAAGGTTTTAATTAAATATACTCTTATGAGTAGAGCCGTTCCATTAATACTGTTTAATAAGTAGGTACCTTTAAACGCAGCTAACGTAACCTAATCAATCTTTTGAAAATGATATTTGAAGTCGAGATTAAGATGTTGTGTGTCAATGTGTCGCAAAAAATGTTCCCTCATAACGCTCCTTGGATCAAAGCTCGAAGGATCCGAGTAAGGTTAGAATAAAGACATCCATCAATCGCCTCTCGTCACGTAACGATAATAAAACATACTTTCGGATTTTTAAAACATAAATCAAATTAATACGATGTTGAAATAGTCACGAATTGTCATGTAGGTGGTAAGTATTTGTAAACAAGTTTAAGTCCAAATTATTTTATTTATAAAATAACAGCTCATGAAACGATTTAATTGGGGTTCTTTTTGTAGTCGACAATAGCATTGATTGTTTGAAAATAATTGCTTAAAGTATCTTCTTCGATTTTTAATGCTCAAAGTAGCCTTCAAAACTAGTGGTACCTACTTCGCAGCTGTTATATTAAATGGTACTCGTAACACTTAACACAAACATGGTACTCGTATAATCGCTCTTTCCTTAAAATTTCTACCTATTGTAAGTTACATCAAAATTAATTGACCTTAGTATTCCTTATCGTACTACATAATATACGTCTGCTTCAGATGTAGACTACAATATCTAGTATAATATTATATTTCACTGATCTTAGCCAGTAATATGTAAATGTACTGTGTATTACACACTGCGCGTCACGTAATAAACTTGCTACCGCGTAATGTATGGCAATGATGTTTCCTATCCAATGTACCCTGACCTAAACAATAGTTGGGAGATGTGCAATAATTTTGTTTGTTGTAATATGTCTACTCAGTTTTCTTTTTCTGTCTTGAAACATTCTTACAAATATAGGTACATAGTATAGTACTTAGATACTTTCTAGAAAATAGGTATTATTTTTGTGGTTTTCCAATAAAATATTCTATGACTGATAAAAAGAGGATTATTATTCATATTCATAAAAAAACCTTAATGTCTTGGTAACCATGTTAAATATTATTTCATTAAGGAAGACGAGATTCTAGTATTTTTTATTTTATTTTTTAAAATTACTATTCCTAATGACCTTAAATATTATACTTTAAGTACATTATTAGCAGCTTTTCTGTACGATGACCATACAGAAATTACTTATTTATCATTACCATTTACATAAATCATAAAGTGTTAATATCTCTGCAAATTATTGCCCCATATCATTTCCTAGGGGCATAGAAGCGGAAAGAGTATATAATAATGAAATGTAATATCTAGTGCGTTTATCGAGGGCTTCTGGGATGCGCGGCGTGGGCGCTATCGGTGCGCAGGATTTATCACTTACCAGCCATCTTACCACTTGCGCCTGCGCCGCTAGAGTTATGCCTTATTACACATTTATTGCCTATACTTACCTGTCGGGTGCGATGATGTCCGCATGATAAAACTCATTTTGTGTGTGATATCATAGCTCAATAGTGCTCGTACGATGTGGGATAATGTGACACTTTTAAGTTATGTTGTCAATGTTTATGAATATAGCACCATAATTACCTAGCTAGTCACTTGATAAAAATACATATTTAAACTTTCACACCCTTCTTAGATGTATCCCTGCCTTTTGTCAAAGCAAAGTAGGATAGCTATATTTACACTTACATACTCGTGTACTTTAATCTGGGCAGGTTATTGTCAGGGTTCACGCATGTTTATGCGCATTAAGTAGGTACAATGTCCACATTTTTATACCTCATTACCATTTTCATTCGATTCCCTATAGCGCGATTTCTTTATTAATTGCAAACTGCGACGCACCCTTTGATAATACATTAGCCTTTTCATGTCAAGCACACATATTTTACTATCTCTTGAGAAACAATAAAAAACAAGAATCGAATGGAGATATTATTGTGAAGAGCACTTTAAAACGTCGCAAATATCGTTCATGCAGCTTATCTTTATTTTAGCATGAAATATAGGACGTATCGCTGATTGCGCAGTATTGTGGTCGGATTGTACTGGTAGCTGCGTGCGCTTTTATTCCACGCTGGTAGCACGGCTAAGCCGATTGCGACCTTTCTTCGACCATAGCAACATATATTTCTCAATGAGAACCTTTGATTTATGATTGTGCAATTGCATTACTTGTGTGAGCTGCGTGGCTGCCTGCTCGGTCACAAACTAGACTAGACTAAATTCCTTTGATAGTATTCGTTGGATTTTTTACAACTGCTCTATAAGACCCAGTTTTGTGCAAAATGTCGAAAAGTGAGCAGATACCCATCGATTAATAAATCATCATCGTCCATGGACATCCTATAGCTTTTATCGGCGAATAAAATATATACATGCACCCTTTCCTGCATGACATAATTATAATAACACATTATTATTATATAAATTGGTATATATAAATGGACCTTCGGAAGCATCACAACCAAAATTTTTTGTTAACCACAAAATAACACAGGATAAGAAAAGGAAAAGTTTGGGTTGTGGGTAAAAGTGAACCTAATAGAAAGTAAGTTAAATCCAGATTTACGGTATAATTATAATACAAACACTACTATTAAATAATCAGGAGTGCACCTGTTACTCACATGAGCCTGGATTTTTTGTTCCCAATCCTTTTGAATTTACATATCTCCCAACTCTTTGTTGAACCTAACGAGGGTTATTATTTCAACCACAAAATGTAGACTTAACCGCTTCTGATTGACAAAGGTCCTTACATGTAAGGAATTTTTTTACGAAACATATCGTTCATATTATTATTTTCACCTTATTAGCGAAGGTGGGCATATAATTTATTCGCGTTTACCTAATGTGCTTATTGTACTGGAAAAATTAGCACATCAGTACGAACCTTACCTTCCGCAGAAGCCCATAAACGGTCATTATAAAAAGCAAATGTGAGTTTACTCAATAAGACATTACGCGGGCATAACTTGAGGTTTTCTCGCAAAGCATAAACTTCTTAACGACTGCACCTTAGGAGAGATAGGCGAAGAAAATGATGGCTCTCCTATCAAATTCCTCAATCACTCTTTATTACCAGTAATTAAATGGATTTATAACGTTCAAAGCGATTTTATGTCAAAGTGCAGTTCATTGCCACACAACAATGTCGGGGAGACAATGTAATTTTATGGTTAAGTGAACCTCACCTGAACTGGAACTCGTTCGGAAAATGTTGAATGGCAATATTACTTGCCTCCGTCTAACACCTTTGTCTTTAGCCTGAATTGCAGTTATGCTTTATATAACAACAGAGGCGTGAAAACTTTCTAAAGAACCATTCGACGGGTAATTAACATCACAAAGACGTCGCCACATTATTTTGTAACACGAATATGCAATATAATTTGTTTGATTGTAGCGCCAATCTTAGGTAGGTAACGTTTGTACTCGTTTAACTACAATAAGTAGGTACAAAATATATACTTCAGCAAGAAGGGATCCGGACAAAAACACAATAAAGTATTTATGTTCTCTATAAAACCTTCTCAAGCCTCATGAACTCATATTTTATGTGGAGCCGCTGAACCCAATTACACATGAATGGTTCGTCATGATCAGAGATTTTTTGGGCTCTAATAAAAACTTATGGGAAAATTTATACCCTCACTAGGAGGTACTCGGCCATATTCAAATTCATCTTAGTAGCGTTGCAACTTGATAATAAATTCTAAATTAATTAGTGAACACAACATGCCAGGAATACTTTCTGGTCGGTCGTTTTTGTTCTGATCGAAAGGTTAAATTTTATTTTGGGTGATCATTAAAGTTTCTTTTTTAATTTAATTAGGTACCGTAAGCCGCCTTGCATCAATATAGGGCAAATTCAACTAATAAAAGACACATAGCTTCAAATTTTTAGTTATTTTTTTAAGTTCAAAATCAACATGACACACGGGATTTAATTACATAGTAGTTAAACCTATTTTATTGGTACAATTGCTTCAGTTCGTTTTAAATTAACGATTTATTCTGTACTAATTAGTTCTTTTAAATGCACTAACAGCTAATGCCTGGCTTCAATCGCAGGAATATAAAGAAATCTGCATTCGTCAATCAATAAAACTCAGCGAGATGAACCACTTTGTGGTAAGCGAAAGACTGATATGGACATGCCATTTAGGACATAAAATACTGGTATAAATTATTAAAATAGTTTTAATACTGCTCAATGTCAAATTTGTCTTATCAATAGAGCCTAAATCTGTTATTGTTTATTTTTTTAAGCATGTGTCAGTCAGCGTTGCGATTTTTTTCTTGAATCTGCAATGTTTCTAAAGGATAGTAAAAGATTTCTGGAAATATAATTAATTACTTTCTGTGCGTTTTTTTTAAAGAATATGGTATACAATTAATTAAACTACCTAATAGTCTGGTTAGTTTTTATGTCGCTATTATAATCTCTACTTACTGATATTATGTTAAAGTTATTATAAATTGACTTAAGAACAATCGTTATTGATATTTAATAATTAGATAGGTTCTGTTTTATTTATGAGATCTTAAGTAATTTTTGTCAACCATTGAATTGTGTCAATATAAACTAAAAAAAAAACTATCTCAAAAACACATTATGCAACAATTTTTAACCTTATACTTATCTACGAAAACTGGACAGTCCATATAAGTGTTAACGTCTGATAAATGATACCATAGCCATGTGATAAAAGTGACCAAGTTGATAATTTATTGGGCATACCGAGCAGAAACTTCGTAAAAATAAACATGAAAGGCTGCCTTATTGGGGCTTGATTTAATACGGTCAATAAAACAGTAACTAACCTTATATAAATTACTAAACAAATAAATAACCTTGCTGGTCATCAACATTATCTTGGTCAACGTGCATCAAAATTAGACGTCGGATCTGTAATAGCAAATTATGTCAAGTTACTTTTGTTTTACTCTTACTTTAAATAGGTTATATATCAGAGTATTATAGGTTTTAAATGGTTTTTTTAAATCAAACACGATATTATTCAGTCATTACATGAAAAGCAAGTTATACTCGTAGTTTAGTTTCAGGCTTCGAACACAGGTATTTCCGTATCAAAAATTAAAATCACTAAGCCATGCTATTAAAACGAATAATTATACTAAGCTATTGGTGTCTATTACAATTAAGTATAAATAACTAAAAAACTATGTTCCTATCGACGTAGTCTTCTTTTCCGTCATTACAGTTTATTTCGTATAAGATTTATGCGTTAGAGCTATAATTGTGAAAACTCAACTAATCACGTGGTCATTAAATTGAGGCAGTAATTCTCCTACATAGTAGCGAGATATAAAGAGCCATAACTCTTTGTTAGGACTTGGGTAACTGACCACGGAGATTGATGAAGATACTCCTCAGGTGGCCTCCGTAACAAGCTATCGATGGTCCAGGGAACTGGACAAAATTGTAATCGAAGCTTTTTACTGAATTTAAAGCTTTCGCGTATTGTACTATTTGTTTTAAAGAAGTTAAAAGAGTTGTGTTTTTTTTAATGTTCTGATTTTTAATTCGAAGGCATAATAAATTTGTTGCTGGATTAAATATTTCTCACCAACTATGATCTAGGTACAACATTAAATTCTTCGTAATATACATAATAAGATAACATACCTAGTAATAACAACGATTTATTTTTTCGTAAAAACTGTATGTATGTATCCGCAGGCGATATTAAAGTATTTTTAATGGTAACAAGATTATTACCGTGTACACCGTATAGATATAGTTATGCGTATCAATTCGGTGTAGTTTTCCGGTCAATCAGTGGATACGTTAAATATTTTCACCATACCATAATTGTTTCTCATTGGCATCTGCTAAGGAAACGCCTGCTTTTGTGCGATGAAATATTACATCCGTCGAAAACACTTTTTGTGATATTTTATTAGTTACCTTAAGAGTGTAATTATTTACTCGTACGTAATTAAAAATATTAGTTATTTATTGATATAAATAATGTGGAATTGAAAAGAAAAACGTACTTTCGATCTGGTTATGAATTTAAAGCCAAATTTAATTAATTAAAGACAGAAGGAAAAGAAGACTTATTATTTTAAATTATAAAATTTTAAGTTAAGTCGACTCATTTTTATTTAAATGTCTAAGTCAGTGACCTGTATATTACTTCAGCATTATTTCTCGAAGTGTATTATCATAATACACACTAAACTCCATATAGGATGTGATAAAGAAACGTATCGTTAATTATAAGACGATAATTTGACGTGCTCTGACAGCTAATATTATGTTGAAATTGATTTGTGTTCAAAGTTGAATTAATTTTGACAGAATCAATAAGCCACCGACTGCTCTACGGTGAGAACGCAATGTATTAAAGATTTATAACTTGTAACTAAAATTATGTTTCTCTATAATTGTTAAAGTTTGTAGCTGTTACTATAATATGGCTGATCTGCTCAATTGTTGGCTATTTTCATACAAAAATGTTTCTCTTTTTCTATCTAGATGTGTTAAGTATTGTTGATGTCAATGGGCGACGATGACTTACCAACTTAGGTGGTGGTTTGTAGTACATTTTCATTAGTAAAAAACCAATAGGTGGTTCTTCATTTGAACGATTGAAGGAGAAGTGTTTGTGTATGAACGTGATGTGAAACTGTCGTCAAGTGAGACATCATTGTATATTTTCATACAAATTCCGTTCCCACCTGCTTTCTTTGTGTCATCTGTATGAAAACCCTAAACTGCCACTAATCTTTTTCATTATAATTGAAAAATACCTCATAGAACAGTAAGTACCTATCTACTATAAATTATCTGTAGATAAAATATACAGATAAACAATTCCCTATTAGATTTTATTGTGCGTATAAACTAAACACATACATATCTATCACTGCTTAGTTGGTTACTGACAAAACGGACAAAAGTAATTATAAGGTGAATGAAACCCACAGATCCTTTAACATGACATGTGAGTTAAAGACCGACAATAGCTGGGAGATAACAAGACAGGAACCTGTTTAAAATTCTTCTAATCGAATATGGTCTTTATGGTTATCTTTAACACGATTATTATATTTTAAAAGGCATCGTGTGACTTGCACTTTGGGTGCACCGAGCGGTCCCACTTGAGGTGTCGATCTGTCGAATAATAGCTTGTGCTCTGTCTGATTGATTAATGACAGACGCGGCGAAAACAGACTCGCTACCTAATTAAATACTCCCGCCTTTCAACGGCAGAACGTAATATGAGGATCAACTAGTAAATGATTCATGGGCTTTGTTTCTGATGAACTATTTTGTATCTAACAAATTAACAAAATTAATATGGCTAATATTTCCATTAAATAATCCTTCCTGTATAGTGGTTGCCACAGACAACACACAAAGACACCCAGACCAACAGAACAGAACAGAAATTTAAATTCATCGTTTAAATTTCGACTTCGCTGGGAATCGAACAAGGACCCTTGAACTGAAATCCAGCGTGGTTGCCATTGCGCTGTGCCTTCAAATTAAACAAGAGCAAATACTATTTCTATCATTTTACTGAAGAAAGTGATGTTATTAGTAGATAAATTATCTAATATTTATCATATTTTGTTAAAGAAAAAACAATGTAAGCATCTTGAATTTTCTGCAAGAAAAACAGGTAACTTCAGGGATAAACTAATAAATGTAATAATTAATTAATATAACGGCGTTATAAAGAAAAAGAAGCACCACATAAGTCAAATATTCAGGGTTATTCTAAGTTCTATGGTAGGGCAAAATGATTTGATCCCAATTTTATGTCTGTAATAACGACAACTTTCATTTACACATTTTGTATTTAGTACTGGCCGTAAAATTTTTGTATGCGTCAAAATGTCAATCAACAAAAATTATTTATCGTATTTGTATTTTGTGTGACGTTTTTGTTTCCAGATTTAATGGAAATAAAAACCCAACAAAATGGTGTATTTCTTCACATCTGGCAATATAAAAATAATAAGAAATTTACTTAATGATTATGAAGCTATGAGTGAAGTATCACCAGAAGAATATATGAAAGAGTACATTGGAAAATGTCCTGACTTCTATGATGATACAAAGATATCTTGGATTGTGGAGACATTCCTAGGCATTCAGAAAAACTATAAATTTCTAACAGAAATACTACGTAATTTGTCAGAAGAACTATCGGGAGAAGACCAAAAATATTTCATGATTACTCTCTATGGTATTATTTTTCAGATTGCTACAACTGACATGAAACTCCTCTATAAATGTTTATTTAATTTGAGTAAGAGTTTACTTAACATATTTTCAAGTTTTCTGAGCAGTAATGAAGTTCTTGATTTAATATCCCAAGTAGCTCAAGCTGATTATGACGTCAGTTATGTCACTCACAATATAATTCAACCTATTTTCCTTTGGCAACCATGTATAAGAGAAATGGCTCGAAGTTACACAGATTATGTTAAGAAGATTGAAATCAAAAAAATTAAACTTCCCACTGTGCCTGTTCAACCGAATGTTTTAAATAGAAAAGGTAAAGAAATACGTCTACCATCGCTATCTTCGGTTCCTGAAACTCCTCCTAATTCCATGTGCTGTAAACCAAAAAATATGTTGACAAAATCTGCTATCGATGCAAGATTAAAGAATTCACATAATAGAAATAAAGAAAAAGCAGCACAACTACTAGATAAAGTTAAAAATGAAGATTGTCACTATTCTCAAGGAAAAAGTGACAAATATTATAAAACAATATTGGATATAAAAAATGAAATGAATAATCAATTAGAAAAACCTGTAATAAAGACTAAAAAGTATACGGATGATATTTTGCCACCACTGGAAATAAAAGAAACAGCAGCAACAATAAAAAGGTTTAATAAACGGATACAAAATACTGAGCAGCAAGAAATTCAGTGGTTCCAAGACTTGGTGGATAACTGTAAAAACTATGTTAATATTGAAGAGCTAGAAGAATTTGACCGACAAGAAAGAGAGCGAAAAAGACTAATAGATATAGAAAAAAAACATTTAATGGGCCTTATTTCATATGAAGAAGCTGTTCTCGCTAAAAGTAAGCTGAAAGATTTAAATAAAAAGAAATATGAAGAATTTTTAAAAGAGAAACAGGTGTGGGAGGAGGAAATCGATAACTGGAAAAAGACAATAATCGAAAGAAATCGAAAAGCAGTAGAAAAGCTGTCATTATTAGAACTTAATGTCCTAAATTCTAAAAACAATATAGCGTTGAAAAAAAAGGAATTAGCTGATACTGTAAAAAAGGAATCTGAACTTATTCTAGCAAAAGCCATGAAAGAGAAGCAAGATGAGTTAGAACGAAGAATAAATATGATTAAAGAAATAAAAATACTATCTATGATTGCTAAAAAGGCAAAGCTTCCTAAGATAATTGACTTGACAGAGTCATCTGGACTCGGCTTACTGTGTGAGATGTCAATGGCAGAGCTTCAAGAACGGCTTAATATTATGAAAATCTCTATAAAAGAGGAACTAGATAACAAAAGGAAACTAATAAAAGAGAAAAAAATTGCTGCTACACAGGAGTTAGAAAAAGCTAAAGACGCGATCAAAAATTACATGGCAGATCAAATTAACGTGCGTAAACAAAATAGAAAAACGGAATTTGATACCAATACTAAAGAAATAAGTGATCTAAAAAAAATGTTAGAAGAGAAAAAACGGTTACGTATGCAACTGACGAAGTAGAAATTTACTTTAAATTATTGTTAATTCATGTAGTTTGCAGCAAGTAATAAAATTTATTTTTAACTCTTTAGTTTGGATCTATTCAACAGCTGAAAAAAAAATCATTTGTTGCTATAATAATATTATTGCTGCAATAACACAAACTAAGATTTTTTATAGTGTAGTAAAAAAGTACATGTCATTGTTGTACTCAAAGACGATTAAGTTAGGTTTCAACAATCAATATTTATTACTTCGATTTCCAATACTTGGTAGTATTTTTATTGCCTTTTCATTAAGGGCACATGAAATGTTTTTACTCACATTTGAATTACTTTCGTCAGGCAAAAATCGGTAAATTTCAAGCTATGAATTTTAACTTACATTTTGCTATTTTTTTCATTACACTTAACTTTAAGTTCTCGAAATTAATATTGACACTTAAAGACTTCAAATTATCTACTGTATTATTGATCAAAAAATGATCATTTCAGTGACACCTAAAAATAAAATATACCTACATAAATCTGGACTTAAAAATACTATTCCTCTGACAAACAGAATTATCTTACCTGTGAAATAAATATCTATTACGGATTGAATTCAATCTGCATTC
>LGAG01000797.1:2431913-2480955 GCA_001278395.1 Lerema accius
GAAGCTGCGGGCAAAAGCTAGTCCCTACATAAATCTGGACTTAAAAATACTATTCCTCTGACAAACAGAATTATCTTACCTGTGAAATAAATATCTATCACGGATTGAATTCAATCTGCATTCCATTACGATGATAATTAAAAGTTCAACAATACATTGAGTGAATAAATCAATTCTTTGTTACGTGCTAGTACGAGTAATGGTGTCTTCGGGCGGCTGGCGATGAGCATACGCGAATTGGTTGCAGCATTAATTACCTAGAGCCGCGAAGAGAAATATTAGTAATTGGAATACATTGTACAAGTGTACTGTTATCTTAATACATCTTGCAGTCCTGTAGCTTCTTATAATGTATATTTGTTAGATGAGATAATGATAATCTCACAATTTAACACCTACGTTGTATAGGAGTTTCTAGCTAGAGGTCTTATTCGTAGGTCTTTCTGAATAAGAGGTATTTCAAATTATTTTGTTGACAGAGCAATGTATCACCTAATAACCAATTTAAGAATAATATACCTCTGCTTCGTTTTTGTGATGTTTAACTCGATGTTGTGTAATAAATATGTGTTCATTTCTGGATTATTATACATCGATAGTAAAATGCAAACAATAAGTTCCAAAATATGACTACGTTATTGGAATTTGTACCTATAGTTGTACTGGTATGTACGATGTACGATCTGCGTTATTTTAATTCATTCCAAAATCGTTCTAAGTAGAAAGCTCCACTATAATTTTACGACACTATTCAGTAGAATTAGGGAATGTATAAAAAAGATGAAGTTGTTATTGAGGTTGTTTGGTAGTGACTAAAGAGCTGTGTAAATTCTGTTTAATCCGTTACTCCATAAAAATGTTACGAAGTTTTCATATGATTGTATAACTCATCGTGTTAATGGTACAAAGGGCTCTAGTACTATTTACCGTGGCCGTACAATCTATGTACTTAATAGCAACAGCTATCTTTGTGTCGTATATTCAAATGATCGTGAGCTAATAGTCACAAATTAGACGGGATACAATGATTCAAATAATGTGGCAATTTACTCAAAATCCGAAAAAGCTAGTCGATATAATTTGGATTAAGGCAATAAATATGTCGGGGTCGCCTGTTCATTTGTATCGGCATATAATTTAAATTCTTTAACGCCAATGTTCAAGATTACGCGGTGAGATAGAGCCGCGGGCGCCCGTGTAGCTGCGACAACCACCAAATAAATTTATATTTCCGACCGACACCGAGCCGACTTCTCTCTTTGTAGATAATTCGACCGGTAACGTTGAATGACTCTATTAACAGCTTCCCTTTTAGGGATAAATGTCGACTTTAGGCTCTCTTGCTGAAGCCCCGTATGTATAGTCCCCACCTTTGACTGTATAGTTTTTTATTGTTCCTACATAATACATTTGTTAATTGTAATTTATGTAGTATTCCATTTTTATATCATGATTTTCATTTTTCCATCGCATTTGAAAAAAACCTTAAATTAAAATACGTTAACCATTAAAACTTAATTTAGTTCTCTCCAATCTAAAATACTGCCTTCTGAGTAATTTAGTTCATAATTAATAAATAATGTACCTAAATAGTAAGTGGTACAATAAAAGTAATTTTTAGTTAATGGAATCAGGTTAACGTAAGTTTTAATTTTAATTTTTTTATTTATTTAAAAAACCTCAAACATCACTATGGATTGAGACGTTCGTTCGAAGATTTGGTCGATAACAGTAAAACGTCAATAACCACCTAATTGGAAGAGAACACTCTGCCCACAGCCCGTCTCGAGTGAGAAACAAATAAATATTGTAACACACATCCAGATAATTTGAGCGATAAGTTAATGTGCTTACATTTCGGATCTGCTCATGGTTTTATGGAACTACCTACGGTATTTTATCTTTTTTCTTACAAGCCACGGTTATAAATCCTCGATTATCGTGAGAGACGACATTATAGTAACGCGTATACTTTAGTAGTAAAACTCTATTATTTATTGTTCGCATTTGTATTTTATTGACTAAAAGAAGAAATGTAAACTTCAGGGGTCGCGAAAAGGAACAAAGACGTTAAAGGGTTATTTTTTAATCGAAGTGGAATGTAAGAAAAAATATATGTTTTTTACTTTGTAACTCTCTGTCCCTAAAATTGTTCCTACGTTTGCAATTACTACAAAACATTAATATACCTAAGGAGTTATTTATTTACTACAGGATACTATGTGTTTTAAACCTCAAAAACCTTCTTTAGAATAGCTGCGCTTGCACCAAATTAGTTAAAATTATTATAAACACGCACGGCCTGATTGCCAAAAGCTTTTAAAAAATATATATTTCTATGTGTGTTAATGGTTTTTTATACATTTTCAAACTTAGCAATACTAAATTCTGGGATTATAGGAATCATAATCTATCCGTTTTTAAACAGAAAAAAATTCATAAAACTCTCGTTTACTGGCTTCAGAAAGCATTAGATTGGATAAAATAGCACAAATTAGAAAATGCCTTAATTCAGCTTTAGCCTTAAGAAAGCCTTAAGGAAAAATAGATGTTTAACTAGATCTATACTAACCTTCTTATTCGTATGACCATTGAAATCACACGGTATATTTTCTGGATAAGTTTAACCCTTAAATAATTTATTGCTTTATTTATGACGCACAAAACATTACTGCGCTTTTCTGTAACAGATGTCATCATAATTCGGTCTTGTTTGGGAATCTGCCCGCGCGTATTATAATAACGTTATGATTGCTCAGCCAATTTGCATATGAATAATATGCTTTCTCATGCCATGTTTATGATGGTTTTGTGTTAAGGTGTGATAAAAATAAAAATTTGTTGTCAAAGGATTATTTTATATTAAGTAAGCAACGTTACTTTGTAACTTTTTCAAGATATTTCTTGCGTTATTGTGAAAAATTGTGAGTTACAAGAAAGTTTTTTTGGAGTTCCGTAGTCAATATTATGTTTAGCAGTTTATAATTATACCTTCGCTCTATTTTTCTGCGGATTAATTTTCAAGGAAATTGCACTTTTCCTACAAAAGCGAAAAATTTTATAGGACTTTACTAATAAACTATTCAGCTAGACTTGTATATATAAAAGCAAGTAAACTCCAACGTTGCGTGACCCTTTCCCTGGAAGTATAACAAAAAAAACAAAAAAGCATCTCAAACATAACACGCAAAAGCAGTGACATCATTTCAGTATTGTACTAAACACGCATAATGATGTAGGAGGTGTGAGAGTCGTAGGAACGGTCGCAGGCCTCGGCGCTTCAAACGACGCTCAATATTTATTGTTATTGGATCGGCGCGCGTACATGCATCCTCACTCCGCGCCTATCACGACGCTACAACATTATCTCCCCGCGATGCACTATTCTGGGAGTGATCCCGCTGAATTAACTTATTAAGTTTCAATAAAGATGTTGTTTCTTCTCTTTTTCCCTCTGAAACAAATTACTATTTTTAAAGTTTTTATAAAATGCTTTAGTTTTAACTCCGTCACAAAAATATTGTAAATGAAAAACATGTCACTCCAACAATGATTTTAATTGTGTGTAATAAAAAAAAAATCAAAGCAAGCGTTGATTTTTTCAATTCTGCGACTTATGTGATTTCGTATAATAAACAGTTGCTCTTGGTTGTTATGATAATATATTATTACGATACCTTCGACTGATATTGCTCGTTTGTATGTTTGAGGTCAATTTGTATTAAAAAAACATCGTGTTCTATCATATCATGTTCGTCTATTATGTTCGAAAAACGTAAGCATCGAAAGTCACAGAATCCAGAATAAGGGTGTTCTCTATAGCAGTTGACCGTAATACTCTGCGCACTGTCGGCAATTTGTTAATGATAGGTACGCATCTACATAATATGAACATTCAGTAACATAGGCTCGGAATAGAGCCTCGTTTCCACGAATGCGTAAATTACATCACGCTTGTGTACTTAAGGAGGCAACCACAACTGTCTCTAAGCATATCACCTCGGAATATTCTTCATTCTAAATATTCCTTTACGAATGGAAGTTGGATACAAACTTACAAAGCAGTATTTTGTTGTTGTTACTAATACTTACTGAAAGGATTACTTAAAGCTTGCGGCGTATGTGTTGTGTGTCATATACTCTCAAATCAGTCTGTATAAAATACTTAAAATTAATTAAATTTGGGAATTCATGTTCCGTATGTATGTAACCGTATGTAACATTTGGACTTTTCTCGATAAGGTTGAAGCCTAGGTAGGCATATATTATAACTTTACCTCGACATTTCAGAGGATCTAATTGCATAATTATTTTTGAAATAATTTGAACCAAAAATAAATGGTCTCTAATTCTCATAATTACTAGCAGATAATTAGTAACTTTACCCGCTTTTTACTATGCTAAAAACAATATAAATTCAACTAATAGCAACGCTTTGAATATTCCACGTCATATCTTACGTAACATTTGATGTTACAATAATTATGCCGTCATATTTATAAAAATGCACTGCGTGTTGTTCGACAAAAAATGTGAAGTATCTTTTTAAATTTTATTGTTAACATCGTCCGCACGTGACTTGACGACTCATTTCACGATTGGCAGATCTCACGCAAGTTGGTTTCTTAAATATTTGCAATAAATTATAAAATTAATCTTTTTAATAAAATCTTGGTGTACGTGTGTTTGACACTGAACTCAACCTAAACGACTGGACTGATTTAAAAAAAAACTTTTTTCGGTATATTGAAGAGGTACCTCTGGATCCATTAAACCGTAAGACATTAAATAATGTCTTTTATAACAAAATCCGCACGGTCTTCTAGTTTATGAATAAAATTCCACTAAAACTTGCGCAGATCACAACACTACTTGCGAAATCTATTTCTATACACCCTGCTCTATAAATATTAAGCTACTGCTTATTTAAATACAAATTCCTTGAAGAATGCATTTCACGACCCTTCACTGAACCACTATTATTGATAAGAAAAAGTTTATCTTAACTTAACTATCTTCTTGTATAGATATTAGATTAGATATTGATGTATATATCTAGCAATGTACTATACATTCTAGGTTCTTGCAACATAACTTGTTGAGTCGATAGAACCGAATTAATACAACTGTATTTATTCAAAAATATATACATTGATATTTGCAAATAATTTAAGTTACTAGCATTCAAGGGCAGGTCGTACGGAATATAATTAACAGCCTCAGACTGATAGGTAACTTTATGCTATGCATAAGTGACATTGGGAATAAATTTGGTATTATAGATCATAGCACCCTTAAACATGAAGAACGAGAGGCAATAAGAAATCTGCGTGGTATAATGGAAATAACAAAATTGCCCTAAAATACACAAACATCCAGACGAGCCACAAAAGGGACAGAAGTTTTTTTAGAATGCCTCTGGTGAGACGTGAGGAAAAACACTCAAAGTATACTCAACAAGATCCGGCCGGTAGAGTTATGTCAGACTTATCTCTGAAGGGGACACCTACTGACCAAAACAACCCCACATGACGCAGACCTGGACGGCGTCTCAGTCTTCATCGGATGCAACCTCGTTGGAGACACGAGGTGAAGGGACTGAAGCGAAGTCGAGAAGTGGAAGTGAAGAGAAATAACACTGAAAACATCACCAATGCCAATCAGGAAAAAGAAGAAAGAAAGAGAGTGCTAGTCCACAATTACACTCTTTCTCTCTCTCCCTCTTAAGTCGTTTGTCGGCTGTCTCAAGCAGGTATCATTTCGTTTTAATCGCTAACATTGTAGAAAACATGGAAAAGATGTCAACAATGTTGCTGTCTCAGACTTTTTGCTTTTATTTAACTAAATTGATCCTTTATTGGTACAGCCGATTAAACAAAAACAATTTCACGCTTGATAATTTTGTACATGTTGGTGGAATGGTTCTTGTTGATCTCACGCATAATCCTAATTTATTGAAAATTATTAGGTATTTTCTTAACTGAACGTCTATTGTAACTCGTTGAATTATTACAATTACTGTAATTTAAAGATCAATTTATAATATTATCAATAAATTCCATCACTTTGATATAATACCTACTCGTAATTAAAACAAGTCAACAACAGAAAATGCCACTCAATGTGAGTCTACGAGAGTAAACAATTGCATTACAAAAGCAACTGCTAAGAAATATTTGTTTAGCTTAAATTAAATAACAAATACTTCATGATCATAGTACTCATAACTCACATTGAATAAAGTATCCACTTAAACATCCCTGGAGTAAGTATAAAAATAAAGTGCGTGCTTATAAATATGACATCGGGCAATTTGGAAGATGTAATGAGGCAGAAGGTCCACGAACAAAAGAAAAGCATGTAAATATCGCTAAAGAGGCCTTCGTTCTTCGATCGTCTTTTTGTCCAGATTTCGATCGGCTTTCACTCGTGATTGTCGATATCCGGGAAGGGCTGCCAGGACTTTATTTAATAACAAAGGATGGAAAAAACGTAATTGTATCGCATGATGCAATTGATTTAGTTTAGCTACCAATTGCATTGTATAAATTATTATAATAGGTCAGTGAATGGAATAATGAAATTACTAATTTGCTTCAAATTAAATTTCAGCGAAGTCTAAATTAAATGGTGTTATGTAGTTTTTTTTTTAATTTGGCTAGCTGTCCATTGCTTATCAAATCAAATTAAATCTATTATAAGCATGTAAGAAAATTAGGTACTTGCTTATTTTAATTGTTGGCGCTAAGTGTAATTTTAAACGACCATCTACCTGAGCTACTCGTAGTTCCATTGATGGTGTCTGGGAGGTAAATTGTTCTGGGTTCATTTCCCGTCTAGTATTCATATTTAGGTGACAGACAAACGTTTTCGTATTTGAATAAGTAAATCACAAACTATCTAATTTTATAATATTCTGTGTTTTGTACCGATTATTTCTAGCATTGTTAACCTAATACAGCATAAATTGAAACTACATTTAATTAATACAGTTTGAGAGTATTACCATTATGTCAAGTGATTGTATTAAAGTCACTTATTGTATTGTCTAGTAAAAATGTAATTACCGTTTTGTTGCCGAAAACCTATTCTTAACGAAAAAGAGGAGGTTATGGTATTTTTTTTAACTACTTATAATGAGTACTCATGACTTATTTATTTTTTTATTTTACACTAATATTTTGACCCAATGGCATAGATCACGGTCTCGCTTAATGATGAAAATGTAAAAAAAAAGAAATTATTTCAGAGTTACAATAATAAAAGTTTAATATCATTAAAATATGGTGTTTCTACAAAATTCTAATTCTCCTAAGGGTATTTATCCAATTCTGATAGTGAGGCAATAATGAATAATTTTATGATAATTTGCCTTTATTACTGACCATAGAATACTGATTATTTTATTAAGATCTTTTTCTACAGAATACTTACACTTTACAAATTAAAGTAAGCATGTTACAGTTAATACAGCAAATAAATATACATGTCATGTGCTATGATCGCAGTCAGCCCTTGGATGAATGACCGCTAATACCAATTTATCATGCTTCAGTGAGCAAATTTTAAGCTGTTGACTTGTGTAGAGAATAATCGTGCTCGCTCTTGCGCTTTCTTCCGTAATCCCGACGGCTTGTATCCTTTAGAAATAGTCTCCTGGTGTGATGATTCTTAATGAACTTTGCACATTTCTTTTAATTTATAAATGCACATTCTATAAACCAATTCTAAAATTATATTATGTTTTTCTCTCACGTCCAGCTAACAATAAACATTGATAATGTGTGGTGTTATGTGTGATTCGGCATGCAACCTTAATTAATGAGCTCATTACATACGTAATTAATATTATGTAAGTAAATTTTTTAAGAGAATTGAATTAATAGGTGTGTCTAATAGTTTTCTATCTTGCGTGTTCATTTATATATCCATATTAATACAATTAATGACTCTCTTGATATATTTATACTAAAGTTTAGTAAGTACTAAACCTTAGGCGCTCATAGCCCGGCGGCTTACCTTACTTCTAAGTGATCGTTGAATTTAAGCAATTTATAGTGCAATCGGGAACTGGATGATTGCATAGACCAGTTAATTCAGCCTTTTTAATTAGATTCACCAGTCCTGAAGGCATCTACAGATTTTTGTACGATACAAACATTTGTTCGCACGTCGAAGCCTAGCGCAGTAATAGCGAATCAGTCCTATGGCTGCTCCACGGCGGTCTTACATTTTCCATGTTCATTTTTATGTAAGTAAATTCCAAAGTAGTGTACAGTGTGCCTGTTCTGTTGCTAATCAGACTAACGTAAATACTGATTAAACGACGCCTCTTATGGTTTTACGCGTGACATACGGAATCCGTACAATATCTGCACACGATTACCGGTGCTCAACCTTCGCAATCAATTGGACGTTGCAACCATCTATATCTATACAAATGAATAAAATTGAAGTGTCTGTCATATTAAAGTAACCGCTTTTGACTTAATATAGGTATAATGTATATCTTGCATGTATACACGGTACACATATCAATATATTTTTTTTACAATTTTTGTCTGTCTGTTTGTTTCGGTTAATATCTGCAACGGCTAGACCGATTTTGTTAGAACTTTTAAAAAACGTTGATGTGACGAGATAACTTAAGCAAATTCTTTTCATTTTTGTTTCGACGTAGTTTCCCGACGTGGAACGAGGGCGAATCTATTAGTTATTTATATGATTTCATGGTAAAGTACAACCAACTTCTGTCATTGCTTATGTACCTACAGTGATAAATTGGTGATTTGACCGTCTTTCTGCCAAGTTGTGATAATGATAAAAGCTAATTGTAAAATTTTAGTCTACCATGTATTTAATCAATAATGTTGTAAAGGGTTACAAAAAAAATACATTAATTGAATTTATCTTTATTAGGTACATTTTGTAAATTTTCTACTATATTGTACACTAATTTATATGTATATATTTATCTATTCAATAAATAGTACACAGTGCTTGTGTAACAATATTACAGTAAGTATTTAATTTATATACAATTGGTTCATTTTGTACAAATTGAGATTGCCATGCCGATATTTTCTTAAACTACTTACTTAAAAACCCGATTTAAATTAACTTACAGTTAATTATGTAAGTTATTTTATAATACAAATTACAAACTCTCTGGTCTATATCCTTTACAAATTTTGTAATTTACATTAGGAACTATAGTCTTACAACGGGCTTCTACAACAGATATAACACTTTGGTTTACAATACTAATTACACACCAAAGACAGTTAACTTAATTAAAATATAATTTTGATTAAAAAGCCTTTTTAATTAAATCAAAGTCAATCAAACACCATACTAGTGTACCTTCACTTTGTCGTTTACCAAGATCAAATTATTGCCATTATTGAATTTTAACAGTAATTAATTACAATATTGAAAAACATTGTCATCATTAGTAAATAAATAATGTGGAATGGTTTGTGCATTTTAAAATTAAAAGTAGTACATAACTAATAGCTTCCTATTCAACAATTTAAATATCCACATATTTACATACATTTACAAACGGAGAGTATTAGCTGTTTATGATTTAGATTTAAACGTAGTATCATTTATTGGGAACATTGACATTTCAATAGGAATACCGTACACGATTTAATTAAAAAATAAATAACGTTAGCTTATTAACCGCGTCAACGGTCATGTTTAGTTAACTGTAGCGGCACGTCATTAGAGTTGATAGGCCGCCGACAAGGGCTGGGAGACCTGGATCTAGTCTTGTTTTTCTGCTTGTCACCTTCATTGTCACTCTCATCGTGAACATTTATCTCCTCATCTGAATCCGAATGAGATTCGTAGCCTCGAGCGAGTTGAATCGACTGAGCCGCCAACAGCGCCGCAGCGGCCGAATGTGGAACTAATGCTTTGAACGCACTGTTTTCTAGCGCTGGATGAGGTTTGAACGCATTATTCTCGAAATGATTTTGCTGAGACAGCGCTTTAAGCGCATTGCTCTCAAATTGCGTCGAGAGACCCTTCAATGCGTTCATGTCTTGATGCGCGAGGGCCTTGAAAGCGCTGTTCTCGCCGCCCATTTGGGGGTAGACCCGCGTAGGGGATAAGGAACGGGATCGGGAACGGGAGGGTGAGGGAGAGTGGGGCAGGCGGTGCGAGGGAGAGCCGCCACCGCGCTTCAGGAGGTTCATGCGCTGGTGGCGTCTCCACTTGGCTCGTCTGTTGGAAAACCAAACCTGTCAGTAACGGTAAATAAAAAATTAGTGTTCGGTTCTCGTTATGTTAACAAAATCAACATCAAACTTGAGCGCATTTTAATTTATAAGCAATTTTAAAGAGCGACCATATGAAGTAATAAAATAGCTGATTGGAATTTAGACATAATAATATGTTTGAGTATTTACCTGAACTCGCGCTTCTGATAACGATGTTTTTGAAGCGAGCCGTTCGCGCGTTGAAACGCATGGATAGTGAGATTTTTCAAATTCTTTCTCTAGTTCTTCTAATTGATCTGGACTAAATGTAGTTCGATTCCGCCTGAATTTTGGTTGTTCTCCATCTAACGACCCAGAGTCGTCGCCGTCCACATCTAGGTAACAAAATTTTCTAATTAGTATTATTACCGTAGGTACTCAAATATTCCATCATTATTTAGGTATTTAAAAATGAGAGAGATGGTTATAATTTCTTAAAGTCTCACCGATAAGTCCACGACCGGAGGAGGAAAACATGCCTTGTTGTGCGGCATCTGGATGGGAGAGGCCAACGGACGCCGGTGGTACACCTGGCGGCAGTGGCAGGCTTCCAGGGGGCCATACACCGCCTCCCCCTGCCCAAGGAAAGCTTCCATAAGGAGGAGGTGCAGCATAGAGGCCATAACCAGCTGCCCTCGCGAACTCGGCAGCAGCGCGTTCAGCCGCTCTATTTCTTAATATTCGGTTGATTGATGAAACACTGGGCGCTGTTGCATTCGTGCACACTCCTGTAGACAAACAAAAGTTATGTTATTTTTCTATATCTAACTTCAGACATATTTACATAAGAGTCCCAACATAAGTCTCCTATCATGTAACAATGATGTTAATAAGAAGCATTTTGTAATTCGTGATATTACAGGCCGATGTTTCGTTTCGATTGACGTGTGTAACTCTTGGCATTAATTTGCGCCGTGGCCCACAACGAAGCGGGTGCACAAACAGGACTATAACGTAATTACAGTTTTCTGTGCTATTTCTTAAGCAACGTACAGATAATTACAATATGCATAAAATGAGTGACCAGCAGCGCGTTAAAACCGATGCGTCATTGGTCGCGTTTAAAATCGCTGGCCATTATATCGTTAAATGCGTGCAGAGGATCGCGTGTCAGCGCAGCCTTGGAAGAGCCATCCCATGTAATTTTCAGGAAACACTCGGGGTAAGTGCCATAATTTAATCATAGCCTGTCCGGGTGTAATTGTCGTAGAATTCGTTGTCCGGCTACCGCGCTGCGAGCTACTGCGGCTCGGTCATGCTAGCTGTAAACCCGTTTATGATTGCTCTTTAACAATTGCATTGCGTAACATGTCCGCTCTAGGGTCACCTGGTAATACATTAGCTGGTGACGCTAAAGCAATCTAGTGTGCACGCTTCACAATATTTATAGAATACCTAATTGTTAACAATGGACATTGCATGGAAATTCCACAATATATCTAAGTAACATGCCACCAATATTATTTGATAATAATCATTTACATTCATTAGATGAATAACCTAGTAATTTTCTGTTTTTCGAATGAGTAAAACAATTTTACTGACATACTTTTCATCGAATAAATGCATAGCAACATTGTAAGTGAAATATCAAGAATTCTATTTCCATTTTCAATCAAAGCATCAAAGGAAAATAACAGTTGCAACTAAACGACACATGAGGCCGACATAATTTAGTCGTCAACAAATAAATCGATACGTGTGTTTAACAACGGTCTATTACAATAAATATCTAAAAATAGTTCATGATTTAAGTACCACTATCGTTTGTTCAAACGACGATTTTCGCTATTTACAAGGTAATTTACTCGTAAATACAAAAAGGTATGTCCATTTCGCTCGCTGTTTATGACTCGTATTATCAATTCAACTAAAGACAATTACATTCAGGAACAATAATCCAATATAATTGCTTAATGAACACTTTACAGTCAAAGAAACGTTTCCTAGACGTTGATCGGTACAGAAAATTGCATCGTGTTAAATAAACCGCCCCGTTCATTCGCTATAATCACTCGTAAGTCAATTGTGTTCTACGTCGAACAGTAATTATAATGATGATCAAACATCCATATCTCGGTTTAAAGTCGGATTTAATACGGTCACCGTTTGTAATGAAGCTCTTTTGTTTGGAGCTCCCAAGCGCGTCGGGTCGCTGGCGCTTCAAATAAAACACAAAGCTAACCTGTTATAATTTACTCAAAACACAAAGCCTTATATAGTAGAATGGTAATGATCAGTTGCGCGCCTCCGCTTATTGTTAGCACTTCGAGGGTACAATAAGGCGCTTTTTACACTATCTGTTTGCTTCGTAATCGATGCGTTTATATACGATTCCTACAGGGGTCCATAGTTTTATTTAGAATACTGAAAAACGTATCAATTTGTAACCCAAAACTTAGCCCCGTAAATCTTCAATTATATCGGGAGCAACGTTTTCTAAAAAGAAAACAAACCGTTGAAAATCTTGTAACGTTTTGTGAGAGCTCAGCTACGCGTAGCCGCTAGTAATCTAGTTCCTTGTTCGTTGGCACTACACAAAAAACTTGTATGATCTTTAACAGAACAGTTAAATTGGTTTTTGTTTAGTAAGAAGTTATCTTCTTATCAAAACTCTGATCGCTTTTAATACCTACCTACTCTGACCTGAGCATTGTTGAACGGAAACTGTATTTTCAATAAACGATTCGACAGCGAAACAAAAACTAACTTCACTAAACGATTTAAATCTTTTAAAACTTTAACTTTTATGATGCTATATTTTAAACAACTACCTACAGTAAGTAGTAGCATAACAGTTGCTCATTAGTTGACTTTTATTAGAAAATATTGGGTGCTTGCGTGCCGATTGGGATCTCAAGCTTGTGGTGTGATGACACTTAATAAAATAGTGCGGTAATGAACCCATTAGGCTTACATTTGAGCAGTACTCCTCGTATATATGATCCGAAGTGCTCAGTTAAACTATTTGTTTTGAAACAGATCATTATCCGTCAACAGGTTGCAGGTGGGAATGCGATATCTATAATTGTTCTTTTAATGATTCGGGATCGAAGTCGAGTCCCTAAATGCCTAGTCACGGTCATGCAATTTGTCTAAAGTCGTTTAATCATGATTAGTCACAATAGGGTCCGCTTCCATTAAAGGTTTAGATGCTTTAAATGGAAGGAGAATCGTTACGTTTTGTATTAAGCTTGTATCACTTTTATTTATGATTGAAAACGAGCTGGTTCGACTACCGTGGAAAATGTTCTGAAACAACGATTGTATAAGTGAGGGACATTGGATCGAGAGGTTCCCATGGAACGTTAATAAAAAGCAAATTGGCTTAAAAATGTTAAGGTTTCTCGCTCGGAGTGTTGTTGATTTGGTACCTGCCTAAAAGCGTGGCATGTCCAGAGATAAGATGCACCGGCGCCGTCTGCTAGGGAGTGTTTAATCGGGTTAATTTATCGATAATTGACGGAAAACCTTTTTGTTTGTATTGCCGGAAAGTAACAGTAATTGTCACGCCTTTGAAGATTTACGTCTGCTTCTAAATTGAGACATTAACAATCGAATCTCGTGCCTAATGGTTTGGAATGAATTTATTTGTTTTACTGGAACCGGCTTTCCGATAAATTTGATTAGTCTCATTATGTGTAGGAGGAAATTGAATGGATCTTAACCTTGGTGTCATTAACTTTAAAAAGAGAGTTTTATATCAGAATTAAATCTATCTAATATCTTAACATGTCTATCTTTTACAAAATTTTACAATATAGATGCTTGCTAAGATCCCCTAAGTATTTCATGGATAAACACTTTTAATACATAAAAGTTTGTTGTTAGGGTCTTTAGCGAAAATAATGAGCGGCAATGTTTTGGCCTTTGGGGCGTGTATTTACAGCCACAGGTTTAATAAAGCTAAGTTAGGGCAGATTCATAGTATCCTTACACAGCTAACTTATTGTAAATGACCTTAGGTTATAACACAACAACAACTTAGAACAATAGCTTTTTTATTAATATGCTTTGAAATTTTTCTCGCTGTGTGAAACATTTTAAAGGAAAGCAGAATGTCAGTTAAAGTATTAATAACTCCATGGTTTTAGTTTCTTCATCTCGTTTAGATGATAGTTAGGTATGTCAAAACATTTCGGTAGCATAAACCCAGATTTAATATCTGCGACATTCAATGGACGCGAAAGCCTTTGACCGTAGATATAATTTATGGTCCTTTGTCACGAAAAGACGTCCATCATCTAGTACGGAGTACGTTCCAAAAGTCAAATCCTTCAAACGAGTAGAACCAGTTAACGAGTGAGTGGCGTCACGTCGTCTAAATGAATTATTGTTGGCTTTATGGGGAACATAAAACGATGAGATCGGAGGCAATCAGGCGGCACCCGCGGCGTGCACAGAGTAAAAGGTGTCCGCGCCAGCAGGGGGCCTTGTAGCAACCGTTGCCCTAAACGCCTACTCTACGCACCCGCTTTTCTTCCCGTTTCAATTAGCAATGAATAGCACCAATGTTTCAACTACGCACTCACCCACTTCTCGTGGCGTGAGGAAAATCATTAATTATATTTTGTATAGGTAGGCTTGTTCTGATATTCAGCTTTTAGTATTCAGATTTCAGTGATGCAAGATTTTAGATAATACTTAAAGATATTTATTACTCTGTATAACATTAATCTGTATGTAATAATAAAAAAAAAAGTTTAAATTACAAATTTTCAAAAGAATTATAATTATCTAAATATAGTATTTACGCTTTTATTTAACTTAATTAATTACGACAGATTTGTACACACCAAAATTAGATAAATGTTAGGTAATCAAATAAATTATGCATATAAAAAAGATTTGCGCACCAAACTAACGGGTTAGGAGACTATTAAATTATATTATTAATATCCTGCTATTAACAATCCTGCATCCGATAAGTCTTTCGCTTGTCACTTTATCCGTCGCTTAAGAACATTAAAATGTATTTAAAGTAATAAACTGTTAAAAGTTCAATACAACAAGCAAGTCCCGAGCAATGATCTACTTTGTTTGTGTGTGATACACAGCTGGGAACCAATTTAATGCTGTAACAAATCAATAAATGTAGCGGTTTATTGGAAGCTATGCGGAGATCGATTTGATTTATTTCCCCCATACAATGTAGACGAAGGAGGCGAGACCTTGTTAGTAAATGTCAAAAAACTGGAGTAAAAACCTCCAGCTTTTTACCGCTTAGATAATGGATCCCTATCCCTAAAAAGTAACTACAATGACCAGCTATGATAGTTGTCCATTATAAATATTGTAGTGCCTCATTATACGGACACTTCTTGGAAACGGTTTCAGATTTGATAGTTATTTTTAGATCTGGATATGAATTCTCTGAAATATTTATTTGGATTGTATGTAACATAAATAATTGAAATAAGTAATATTTATTTGCGACTTAATTATCAAATACCTACGCAAATAATTTTAAGGTATTAAAGAGAGCACAAAATAGGAGACGCGTAATAGAGATTTTAATATTTTACATTATTATTGTAACAGTAGTTGACAAAAAGATCACTAAACCATTTACTATTGTATTTACTCCTTACAATATACCTAGGTACCTAACTTAATAAGTTTCGGATATACGTAAACTAAACAACCAATAATAATAATAATATAAGATAAATCTTGCAAAACGCACACAAGAACCTTCAAAATATTTTAACAGTCCCTCGTAAAGCTACCCGTCATCGGCTTCGCTAATTAATCGGCGCCAGTTAATAATTTCGGAGGAGCGACCATACATTTTGTGGTTTAAGAATGCAATTAATCAAAATGTGGTCAGTAGCTAGAGCGGTCCGTAACGCCTCGTAAACCGATATCGATTTAGTCGATAAGTTGCGCAAGCTATTGTCCAAAACTGCTGAATCATCTCTAACAAAGGCGGTAGTGGGCACCTTATTAAAATCTAGACGGTGTCGATGAGTCGCTCTGTTTTGATAACTGCGCTCCCGAACACTATCGACAATTAACGCATAGGTACCTTCGGATGAATAGAAAGCGGACCAGTGACAGATCTCTATTATATTGACGAATCCGTTCCCGACAAATAATACGGTGAACTTTTATAATTCTTCTCCAATGTCTGAACCTTATTAATTAATAACAATGAGCACCATTAAAAATTTAACGCAATTTTGTGCAGTTATTTAACATTTTGATAAAGCTATTTATCTACCTATCTAGTAGTTAAATAATTCTAATTAATAAAAATCTTCCAAATGTTGATAAAGCTTAATTATGTCAACAAATTGCTTTATGTCTTGTCATTGGTAGATAGAGCAAAAGGAAAATTTAAATGAAAAAAGGAAAATTACCTCTAAATTATTTTTATCTACTTCAATTTTTATTTTGTTAACCACCTTTCTTATGTATCTGGTTAGTCTGGTTTAGTGAATATTGACTTAACTTTAAAATAAATAAATAAATTTAACAAAAAAGTGAATTATGTATTTTGTTAATTCTCTACCATTTTACTCAGACCGTTTTCATTATTCCAACATTCTAAATGACAGTTAAAATAAGCACTGAAAGGTCTGCCAGAGTAAATCAAGTTGCAGCACGCGGCTACAAAACCAAAATAATAAAATCATCGGAGGTGTGTCTCTATTCAGATATGAAATTTAATCAATTTAGTTTATTTCATAAGCGCGCCGTGAATCGAGCACGCTTTGCTACAAAAAATCATTGCATTGTGAACGGATCACTTTGTTACAAATTTGATTAAAATTCTATTACCTACGAGTATGTCTCTTGGACGTGCCATAGACCTAAAAATTTTATTGAATTTACTAACGCTATTTATTCACCATTCTTCTTTTTTGTTCGTGCGCAAGCGAAAGGAAAAATTATACGCTTTTTAAAATGAGTTGAGCGGAGATACTGTAATGTCATGTTTTTACACTGCACAAAGACTAGATACATAAAAACAAGTACCTACCTATTGTTTAAAATATTTAAACTCGGATACTTTTGTCGTTTATTCTGCAAACAGCAAGTAATTATAATACCTACCTACTTTCTTGAATCCTGACAAAAGTTTGCATACGCTTTATTTTTCCGACATTAATAGTATGGTACATGTTTATAGGTACGTCATAGATTAACTGTCGTACCGGAGCGGTAATAATGGAGTTATTATTTTTATTTTTTACTAGTGGACCCGCCTTTGCTTCGCTTCGGTATATCTTTCAGGTTAAAATTTTCAATATGGCTGACTACGTCAGCTGTCAGTCACGTCAGTTAGAGAAGTCTCATACAAATTTTCATATTTTAATGACGAGTGGACTGATTTAAAAAAATAAAGCCTAAATAACGCCCCGAGTTAAGGATTATTTATGTATTTCATCCATTGTTCTGCCAAAACAGTAGTTTTTACGTGATACTCTTTCACATACAGAGACAAACAAAGCCCCGCCAATTTTCAATTTAATTATATGTATAGGTATAGAAGAAAATTATTAAAGAAATATGAATATTTACATAGAATCACTTCTGGGTATTTTCTATGGCGTATATTTAAGTTGTTGGAGACTCCCTTGCTTGTCAGCAGGTGGTCCTGACTGGTCAACACGCTTTGATACACCGAATCCATCTCTCCATCTAATAGAATCAATCATATTTACATCCCGACAACGATCACGGATAGGAATTTATTCGACAGATGAAAGACTGAAGAAAACTATCACCTTTTTACCCTCTATGAGTTATCACTAACTACACGATTATTAAAAAAATATACTGAATTTTGTGTAGGTTGAAAAATGTATAAAATGCCGTATGAACATTTTTGTTATGTAGAGTTATATTAAAAAAAAAAGCTGTCGTATTTGAAAACATCGTAGAGACATACTAACATCATTACAGGAAATCGTAATCGAATACAATCATAAATATTATAATCATCAACTACAACATATTACTCGAAACGCCAAAACAACAAAATATATCAAAATTATTTAAACGTTACAACATTTACGACAAATATGTGAGCATTTACGCAAAACTGCCCGCATGGGTTCGCGTGCAATTTTCGCATACGACGTAGGCATGGGCGCGCACTGCGATCAGGCAATTATTTTAAATACATTTCAACAAATGACGATAATGTCAGCCTGGAGCGCCGATAAGTGCAAAAAACAGTAGTCACTGAACAATTACTCCAGACCCTCCTGAGAACTCGCTCGTAACTTAGGAGAACAATAAAAATTTAACAAATGAAATTATTATTGCGCTTTCGTAGTTTCTGAACAATGGATTTTTAACTTATATGTTGCAAGTCTAATGTATTAAACGTTAAGTGTCTATTAAACGTTTATTAATTTGTGTAAATTCTATCATAAAGCGAATTGCTTTGTATTGGGCATATTTTTTTTTAAGAATAAACAATTAAACTAGGGTATTAAGATAAGATAAGCAAAATCTATTTATTATATCTACTTAAAAACGAAATATATGATTTGAATCCAAATAATTTAAAGAAGTACCTACTGAAAACTGAGGTTGAAAATAATTATATAAAAATAACACATTTCTTTCTTATTTAGTACATCGATATCAATTAGATATAATTTTTTTTTGTAAGATAAAGACGTCCAGTGTTCTTATTTTAGCTACAACACATAATCACTGAAGTTTTTTGTTCCTACATTAGCTACTACTAACGCGTGGAATGGTACGAGTAAATGGCTACGGTACCACATAATACTTTAGTAAAGCTAAAATAAGCTGGCCATTTGTCACTTTAAATCATTACTAAATTGTAATATAGAATTCAATCGTGTGTACAAACTAATTGGGCACTATAAATAAAGGAATTTATGGAACAAATAAATGGTTCGAAGGCGAATTTTTTGTGAAATCACATTAAAGTTCGATTGGCGAGACGTCGTAAAATGTTTTTATCTGAAGATGATGCACCTGAATCTTTCGGGGTCTCCTGTGGATTTAACGACCGTGAACCATTTAATATCTCTGTTTAGCAGTGTTCCCCATATAGAATATTATCGTCTTCTAATCCGGTCTCCAGTGATATCTTAAACCAGAAATGGTCTCGTAAGCGAAACCTGTTTCACAGGCGATCGCACGCACACCCTTGCCGCTCGAATAGAGAAAATGCGATGGCTAGACCGTTCAGACCCTTACACGAGAAGATTTTTGCAAAACTTTAAAGGACCAGTCCTTTTTGGACCTTATTGCGTAGTTTTTAAGACTTATTTAAGATGAGAAATAGGCAGTCATTACGTCGTTTTAATGCTAGGAGTATGCTATTGAATGTCACGCATGGGCACATGAGGTGTCGCTGGCGCAATTACCGCAATTGGCTCGTTGGCTTCAGAACTAAAGACGCCCATCACGCCGCCTGATATGAATTGTAAGTGTCTCGGTGCCACTTAAGTGTAAAGTGCAACTTCATAAAATGGCCGAAGTGTAGTTTTAGATAATGTTACATAGATACTTTTAATGGCTTTCGTCTAAATATTTTTAAAGAATACATAGGCACATTATATTAGTTAGATGTAATACAAACATACATTTTACAGAAATAAAATGAATCTAGAAATGTAATAAATTTTTACAAAACTTATGTGATGTGTAGAAATATTTGTGTGTATTGTGTAACATACTTTTGTATTTTTTTGCGGTTTGGCAAATAACAAATGGTACAGGAGCTTTAACTAAAACTAACCATTAAGGACTTAAAATGTATAATTCGCTTCGAAGATGTAAATACTTATTTACAAATTATTAACAAGAAAATTAAGTGAAAAATAGTTATAACAAATGGTACAGGAGCTATAACTAAAACTAACCATTAAGGGCTTAAAATGTATAATTCGCTTCGAAGATGTAAATACTTATTTACAAATTATTAACAAGAAAATTAAGTGAAAAATAGTTATAACTACAAAAAATAAAGTCGATTAAAGAATAGATGTAATAATTATACCTCAATATGCACGAAAACACCGTAACTGTTGATTGAATCCGTCTGAAGTCAATGAATCGAACATATTAAGGAATAGCTATAAATAATATCTCCTTGACAGTGAATGAGTTCGGTAACTTAGATCTAATTAAAATTCTCAGGTTACATCATATCTAACATTGCACAGTATTAAAAAGTCTAACAGTCTGTCTATACTTGATAATTTCAAAGATATTGCATGACTCGTACACAATACATAAACGTTGTTCTGCAAGTATTGCTTATTTTCAAACGAAAATACCATCAATTTTTTCATGTTCTAGAACATTATTTCAGGATTGCCCAAACAAACCAAAAAAAAAACAGCTAGATTATCTTCAGCCGTTCTCACATTATGATCAGTTAAACACGGGACAAATCATTTTCCTATACATAATACATGTCCATGTCCAATAAGAAGGAAACACAATTGTTTGGGGTGCGGTTACAATTTGTGAAGGTAGGATCACATTTCCCAAAGCTAAGCGAGGGCAGGGTATTAGTTATCTATAAGCTGGCGGCCACTGCCGAAACTATTAGACCATATTCGGGGTTGCACTTCAATGGCTTTACCTACTGACCTCTCCAAGTGGTATTTGACACGAAATACCAAAAGTTCATTACACAAGTGGTCAAATCCAATAATAGGATATTTAAGTAGGTAATTAGTTAGCTTAGTGCTCGCTCAACGTGACGTCGACCCTGATGTACTCACCGTTTAAGCCTATTAAAGTGAGATTATCGGCGACTCAGTTTATTCCTTGATTACCTAATTAAGATCGACAAAGGAGACATTTTATTAAATGAGTAAATTTTCTTTTCATCGATATATAACTCCATTTTTTAAGATTGGGACTAAAAGGGTAACTATATTCTTATGTCTATTCAATCAGTTCAAATATTCAAACAAAAAAAATATTTGAAAGTGACGTGATTAAACGAGTGACATATTATGTATGATACCAGTAATCAATAGTAAAAAAACCCGACTGCTCAAAATTTTGGGCGGGTTTTGAATAAATCACAAACCAAAAAATATTTAGACTGACATTTCGGAACAAATGAGCGTAGTAGAAAAAAACATAACGTAGGTACTTATCAAATGATAACATTGATAACGTTTCCCGATACATTTCTCAGCAGGCCGTGCTTTGTGACATTATGTCAAATCGCAAAAAAAAAATTACCTTACTTTTTTGTTCTGAACAATGAGTCTATTATATTTTTTTGGTCGGAGGAAAAATATAATAAAATCTTAACAAATATCACTCCTACAATAGAAACGAATCCAATAACGCCTCACACGATAAAATCCATCAAGGACGTGCCAAAGAAAAGGACATACATGCATAAGCTCAAAAAACATTTCCCTTCATCTGGAGCAATCGGGTAATAATATACGCTAAACATGTCACAAGTGACGTAAAATATACGGACCTAATAGTGAGATAGTAACGAAAGAGCAGCCTATTACTAATTAAATTTCATAGGCCAATAGTCGGCCGATCGGCTCGTCGTGGGCCGTCACCAAAACTTCCGACACATGCAACGTAACGTGAGTAGCACACCGGTATTACGCACCGGCCATTTTAGTTATAAAATACTTTTTTTTTCTTAAAAATAACCTTTTTCTATCTAGTGTTACATTCTACGGGATGCTGGCCAGACCGTGGTCGAAATGCGGTTTGAGACACCTTTATTTTGGTTGTTATATAAAATAAATTGATGAGAAATTGATGGATTACTTGAACTTTCTCTAGAGATTTTTTTTTAATTCAAACAGTGGGACAGCTGTGATTAAATTATGTCATAGATTACTCTTAGATTAATATTTCTGAATGGAACTGAAACGCCAGAAAGATAAATACACATAGAAGAAGTCGTTGACTCTTCAACTGTAAAATTAACTGTTATGAAACGTTTTAATATAATCCGTTTAATCTTTTTAATTTATTACAAAATTGGACAAGTAATCACTAATAATTTACTATCGAAGAAAATACCTATCAATGGTATGATTCGATAATAAATAATCGTTAAAACCAATACAAAAATTGCAACCAAAGTGTTTTGAATAAATAATTTCTCAAACTATTGTAAATCGAATCAGATAAAAAAAATATTCCATTCAATAAATTAACGGCACCAGAAAATCAAATTTAAAAGAATCATTCAAATTATTTTTATCACATTTTTTTATATGATTATTAATCGATTTAATAATAGAATCACAAAAAATAGCTACAAATATACCTAATGTCCTGTAGTGTAAATCGAACAAATATTACTAACTTAATTGTAAAGAACGAAAGTTGCTTAGCTATTATATACGTAATTATAAAAGGCAAGGCTAACTCTAGCAGGTCAGAGTTATTTCAACTAATTTACCTAATTATAGTGTAAATCAGTGAGACTTTGCAGAATATACTGGAATAATGATTGTGTTTATAGAAAATAGGTCTTATGGTCAGGGTTGAGAATGTATTTAAATATCTATTATGGCGATATGGTGGTAACAGTAAAATCTTGCGTATTTTTTATATAAAAGTCCGGTGTGTAGGTTGAGTATAACAAAAGTTCCTCATGTTTCAAAATAACCTTTTCCAAAATTAAGATAAGTTATTAAATATGTAGAGACAGTTTGCGCTAGATATCTAATTATTTTTTTGGTTGTAGCTTTCATATCAGTTTATAAAAAAAATTGTTAGGATTATGTCACAATCTTAAATGCTTTTATTAGCAAGCATTTTTAAGAGTTGTGTAAAGTTTAAATAACTTTTAATTAAGTATAGGTACCTACAATATCTTAAAGTAGACAAAATGTAGGTTAAAATGTACTGATAAATTTTTATAACTGTTACAAATCTGTTCTAAAGTACTTAGGATAGTACAAATTCAGATAAACATCACATACTTCTACATACGTGCATGAGCAATCGTGACTGCTCCCGGCTGTAATAACACAGGTACGCAAAACGGGAAACGTTTAGCTCCTGAATTATACAGTATTTCCGACGTAAATAACTATTTTATCCAAAGATTTTTAATACTACATAAAGAGAAATGTATATAAATTATATACATTAGCAGTAATCTGGTAATACCAAAAAAACGATGTAACATTTATTTCATCCATTAGCAGGTTTTGTTATTCATGAAATAAACTTTTTGATAGTACAAAAATCTGAACTCGATCGACTCTACTTTAGATGATTTTCAATTTTAGATCAATTTTAGATGATTTTAGACGCTATTCTAACACGACCAATCTTTAACGTAGGTATAATTTATTTATTTTCAGTGAGCCACCTACCTTCAGAAATCAGTCGTTCGCGAATCTCCCATGCGAAGATCGTCGGATTTTCTCTTTTGTATTGCTCAATCTTCGATACTACTGCGGGTGTTGCAACCTTGGGCTTGCTGCCACCTATCAATCCAGGTGGCCGAAGTGTCCCTGAAAGTAGAAAATCATCTTAGAAAAAGTAATTGTCAATCGAAGGGCTTCTAAATTGTCGGAAAAAAACTTAACAGATACAAATAAAGGCTCTACGAGTATTTTCTTTGTGTCATAGATGGTATTAAACAAACGACACTCAAAAACTGACACCTGCATAGAATAAAAACACGCAATTCTAAATCAAATTAAACTCTTTCATAAAAATACCAATAATAGCTACACGATACCGATTGATGCAATTTCATTGAGCGTTAAACGTGAGTAAACGCCAACTACTTGTCGCAATTTCATTTCAAATAACATCAATCACATTAAAAGCTTTTGATCCTTATTTATATACGTACAAAGTTTAAAACTATCTCGTCAAGTTGACTATGGCTGTTCTGTAGCTTGAAGGGAAGGTGAACGTGCTTAAAAAAAATAATAATCAGGACGTCCGTGCAGAATAACAATGGAAACTGCAAATTAGTGCTAATTATAGAAACAATGACATCCACTAAATGAAGTCGGGCTACGAGACACGCATTTTTAATCTTCTTATTCAAGTACGAAGATCTCATTTTCCGCACATCTCACATCTTTTAATTCAATTTCAAACATCCACTTCGATTAAAGCGCTAAGCATAAAGTGAATCATAATTATGAAAGTTAATTTAATTTGTTCTAGATACTAATCAAATGAAAATAAAATTATCCAAACAACAGTCACTTATTGTAAAAAATTGTTAAAAGTTTTAAGGATCTCATTGGCATAATATTGAAATAAATTCATTTGAGCGAGTTTCATTTATTTATAATGCTGGGTAAGGACGCTTATGGTGTGGAAGTGAGGGTAAAAAGTAATGAATTCTGCAATTCCTAAATCAGTTAGATAATGGATGAGTGCGTGCTCCGAGACAATTACATAAAAAGGCATCGGGGCTGCATTCCGGCAGGCGGCCGCACTCGCTGTTTTTACCCGACAACAGCCCTCCATACCGATCACGCTGAATAATTCATCACATTATTTATATTCTCATTTTTGTCAACGCCATTCGGATAAATTCATACGGGTCTTTATGTCTTGATAAAACTAAAGCTTAACGCCGAAACGGCGCAGACGCAAAAACAGAAGCCCGAGTTTACACGTAGCCAGTCACACGAACCATTTATGGACTCGTTATAATAATCTAATATAGATGTGATGATAAACGCGTAGATGTCTTTTGTACAGTGATTTTGGAACTCGAAAAATAATTCGCACATTAACATTGCGTAGTATTTTGTTTCGTTGCAAGATCGAAACATAAAAGCCATGTTGATTTTCTTTTAACGTATAAATAAATACAGACATTGCGAATAGATCAAATAATTAATTATGATTATGATACCACTTCGTCAACAGTTTAATACTTCGAGTAATATTTACAGATGATTATTTATGAATATAACGTACCTTTTTGCTTAAGCCCATAACTCGTTACGTTATACAGCTACAAACCTGATCCGGATGTTCAAACTAGACTACTATAGACTGTAGATTCCAGTTGTTAACTTGACAATTAAAGATACCTTTTGGTAATAGTATTATACCCAACTATGACTAAAATAAGTGAAAAAGACATTTATGAATCCACTAATCACTTTTGTAATGTAGAATTTTTTTTTACCTTACCTTTCTGCTGTGGATCGTATCAAGTGTATTTAATTTGTATTCAACATGCAAGAAGTGCAATCGTGTAAAAATTAAATCGTTGTAAGTAATCATCACGAAGTCTAGATAGGATCACGATGCCTTCTAAGAACGTGCATTTGACGCTGCCTTTCACTATAATCTATATTTCGCTGGAATGATTGAAAATCTATACAGGCGTTTGTACGCCGCCAGTAGGCGAGCCGTTCGAGTATTGATTGATAGGTAAATTGCAGGAGGCCGGCACACTGATCATTTTGCAGTAATTAAATCGGCTAGAAACGTAATCGCATGACCAAAGCCAATTACCCACCATTGCCTAGGCACAGGCGGATCGTGTGAGGTACCACTAAAATTGTTATTATTTGCGAGAAATGCACGCGCGTGCTTCTGAGGCGATCTTTCTGTACACTGTTCTCACACTGCGTTAGATATACTATAAATTACTGGTTTCTAGTACTGTCATACCGTCAAGTGTACATTCGCACGATCTAACGGCGATTTCTGAACACAGCATTACCAAACCGCTCTGCCGCAATTGAGAAGAGTAGTAGCAAAATGTGAATGACTGACAAAAAGCGACTTTCGGATAATCGAGATTTTGTGTTTTTAGTCTCCGCAAAAACATGTTGCCATTCATAAACCGAAGTAAGAATTTTTTATTACACTTCGAGTTTTGGTAAAGGAGGAAACCGAATTGATAAAACCATTTAGGAATTCTTTCATTAATGTTTCTCAGATATCGAACTTGTTTATCTTAAGCCGAAAGTTTTTGCTATTCATTGAAGACTTATTTCGTATTTTTATACAAAATTGTTTTTGTATATTGTATAACATAGACCGGAAGTCATTGCTTAAAGGCCTGTAATCGTACGTGATGAACTGAGTTAAGCAAGTAGTTGAATGAATGACCGTTGGTAGTGGAAAATTTTTAGTCATTAGCGCATGTTTTAAGCCGTAGATTTCGTTTATCTAATTGAATTAATAGTCGACTTTTAGTTATTCTTGGCTGCTAGAAGTACCCTACATAATTGTATCAGACGGTTGTCAAACTTTTCTCAATACCGACGAAAGACAAAACTGTAGTACACCACATAAACGACACCATAACTGAACAAATAAAAAAATATACCTTCTCATATTTATTTATTGTGACGCGGCAATTTTTAAATATGGAAGTTATACCTAAATACTACGAGTCATTAATAGAAAAAATGTTCTCAATTATTATGCTTATAATAGTGATTGGCCATAATAATATTAATTTATTGCAGAGATTATGATTGCTCAAAAAATTGGTATATTTTAATGAATTTTGTTTTATTAATATTAATAGTAAAATTTAACCTCGATTGATAGTGATTCCTTTACAAATATATGTTTTGTTTTATTTAAACTAGACATAATATATTATACAATACTACATATTGTTTTTAACCATATCGTGTAAATAAGTCAAGAAATAAATTTTGCTATATTTATTTTCCGAATATCCTACAAAATATAAATAAGTGGAACACCAAAATTTGTCAATTAATCATCACTCATACAACAAAAGGCCACATATTCAAAACGTCAGTTAATAAATTTCCATACAAAAGTCGTTTATGGGCGCTTAAAGTCATTACACGGTGCGTCTACAAAGAGGGACAAGTTGGGCGCAGAAAGGCCACTGAAAGGTTCGTATCTTGTTGATTAAATTTATATTAAGCGAGTCTTTATATTGGCTGGCGCTAACCGCTTAGGGAAGTGTCGAGTCATGGAACTAATAGATCAGAATCTTTATAGCAAAGTGGTGGATGGCCCCGGTTTATGAAACTTAATGCAACCCGTGTGTTAACGATGCTTGATTCGGTGATTGATCGACTTTTTGTTCGAAGTGTAAACCAGACGCCAGCTCCTTCAGAAGCAATTAATAAACTCCCTATTAAACTAGATCACGTCTTGTGATACGAAAAATAACTAGCATTTCAGCAAAGAGGCAAAAAGTTTTAATAATAAGCAAACATTAAATGGTTGATTGATTTATGGTCTGTGAGAGGTGATATATGTAGAGTGGAATTTGTAATTGTAATCATACGTGTCCTTTGTATTTTATTATTATTTACCGTGAAGGAATCTCCATTATGTGTACTGTTTTGAATGATTTTAATAGACACGAAAGTACCTACTTAGGTAGTAGTTTACTTTAGTGGAGTTTCAGTTATTTTAATGGGATCTACCATCGATTTTTAAGCCCTAAAACTATATGTGTCATTAGTATGTTATCGGCAAGAAAGAAAATCAATTTATCCCTTTGCTTGTTTAGTATTTTAAACACTATTGTATGTTTAAAACACACAATAATTCTATCCATTTATATCAGCGTCGACTAGCATAAAACACAGTTTGTATAGGTATTCATCGAGCAAAAGCTGCAACTTGAATCACCTTAACACGTCGTTATCATAATCGCCTGTAGTTAACGTTAAAATATAAGAACCAAGTAAACACAATTAAGAAAAACGCAGTAGTTGCGCCAGGAAATAAATTATGATAAGTCATTTAATAACTCATTCAGTAGCTATTAGAACTATTCTGTGGCACCAGTAATCATCATAATTTGCTGTCTTGCTGTCTAACACGATTGAATAAGCTGTGAAATAAAAATTATTGTAGCGATTGAACATATCTACACTAATGTCAAACATAAATCATCAATAAGTATGCGGTTTTGCAATCTAACATTATTATATCGTGTTCTTTAGTTCTTATATAGCAATAAAGACTCGTAAAGTCGATATTATATCTTTTGTCTTTTTCTTAGCATAGATTTTCGTGGTGATAAACAGACGATAAGCCATCTATCTCCGTCAATATAACAACTCAATATACAAACTGTCGTTAAGACTTGTCAAAGTTACTCGATTGACATAAATTCCTACTTCGAATAGTCTGATCATTAACCATATTACAATAGTAACAAAGTACTTTTGAACTAACAACAAATCACAACAATTAGGGAACATTATTATGCTATGTCGCGCATGTCAAGCTTTATTAATTATCTATTTTCTACAAAAAAAGATTTGAAAACAGTAATGTAGTAGAATATAGAGATAATCTCGAAACTTAATGGCGAAGAAATCGTAATAGGTGCATTTAGTTTTAAAATATCGCATGCATAGCCAGTAAGTTTTCTTAGCCACATCTGTTTATACTAACAGTGCCTATTACGCGAGTGCCTCGTAACATGTGAGATTGAGATTTCTTAACTATGTTTTATTATAGAAGAATAAATAATGTCGTATAACCTTTTTTATGAAGTTATTTAACTAAAAACTATGTTAAATAAGTACAAATATGTGTACGTACCGTTTATTAATATTACAATAAAGGAACATTTTTCTAGAAAGCTAGCAAGAAAATCAATTTGCATTGGATAAGTACAATCCTCCACAACATTTGATTAGGAGTTTTTAAATACTTGATGTACAGGAAAATATTGTTATTTATAATTTAAGTAACACCAAAAAGGGCTAACAAGCTCTATACATGAATAAAGTCATAAGGTAGAGTCTTACTTACCGACTGAGAAATATTTTACTACGTGAAATTACTATTACTATACCTACCAATCAAATACTACAAAACGTACTTTTTTCAAATATCTCCATATCGTATCGTACGGAACTACAATGCCTTGAATTAATAAGTAGAAGGATATAGCACACGTTTTTAAAGGCTTCATTCCGTCACCTACCGTATCATTAATGTGAAATCCAGAACTAAAATATAATTTCGTCGTCAAATGCCATTACAAATTCAAATTAGACTGGAAGAATTGGAGCAGAAAAGAAAAAAGCCTCGTTCGTGAAGCAAGAATGTCAACCCTGGTAATTCAATTTTGATTATAGGACCAAAGCTTAAATACGGCTTCATTACGTGTGTCGACGATCCGCGGACAATCTTCTTGAGTAGGTATCATTAGCTATCCACAAAATTTAAGTATATCGGAATAAAATGACCCTCGTAACGTGGAATTACTCATTTGTGATTTTAGTTGTTTTGGAAGTTTATTTTCCTTTGTCTAGCACACAAAAGATATTTTAAACGGTGCGTGGTTCGTTAAATAATAACTCTCTCAACTGAAGTTAATGATAATGACATAGGTTGAATTCATAAGCAATTATTAAATTAAAATATCATTATAATGCGGGTTAAATCAATGACGTTGTCTAAAAGGAACAATGGATAAATTAAATTATTATTTTTTTATTATTGATTCTTGTCGTTGCCCTTAATAATTATACTATCGAATGGTTACACTTATTTAAATTTTAAAGACTTCTTGTACACAAATATGTATAAACGTGAACTGAGAAATCCGGAAGTTGTCCTGAAACCTCGCCATTGTTGATAGATACGAATAGGTAGTTTATGTTCATTCTCAAAGGTGCTATATTCGGGTAAACACTTAGTTGTTACACAGTCTATGGAGCTATGAGGTTTTCACAAATGGCCATTGAGCAATGCGCACGTTCCATGATGTAGTAAATATTTCCACATCCAATTATAGTGATTGTAAAATAGAAACTCACTATACTTAGTAATATCCAGAAACGTAACTTTTTTGTGTTTTGGAACAAAAAGTATATATGAACAACTTGTTGGAATATTAGCTCATGAGCCTTGAAACTGAACCCCGAAATAACGGTTCGGGTTATACTAGATTTAAACTTTACAACAAATTAGATTAAAATTCCTGATTAAATATACCATAGTTATACCACTACATTAGATACATTTGCACAGTTTCTGTAATCGTTGTTCAAATTACCTGCAATTTGCAATCCCTTGCGGTACAGGATCATAATTCGATAATGCAATATTTATGCGTGCCCATTTCCACGCAGTCAACGGGGCAGTTGGGCTAGATAATAACATTTAAACTAAGACTATGTGTGCCTATGTTAAATACGTAAGTGGCTGGGCATGACAGCCCTGGGCGAAATGAGCCAGGCTTCCGTGGGAACCCGACACGTGACGTTACAATATCACCACGGGCGAAAATTGATTGACAATATGCTACGTTGCACAGTATTTTACTGTCTTATGCATTCGGGTTTAGCGAAAATTTACGATGGAATATCCCGCGCTTGCAAATTGATGCAGTTAAGTAACTGAAGAAGAAAATTAGCAGCAACATATCAATTAAATATAACCTGTTCAAAACAAGGAAATGACGCGTAACTTTTTCTATACAGTTAACACAACTGAATGAAACTTCCACACTTAAGACGGAAAAATGGGGAGATGATAAAAAGATACGAATTTCCGAAAAAAACGTAGAAAGATTTTCATGGTAGTCAAAAATGTTAGTCGTATAAAAAAGTACTTTATTGTATAAAACATCCGCTATCTATTAGGACACATGGAGCATCGTTCGATGCAGCAATACGTGTCATGGTCGTGACTAATTACATTATTTTCTTACAGCGTCTGTAATTGAGATCGACGTACGAATAGAAATGCAACGGGAATTACGCAGCGGCGGTTTGAACATGCACCAGTGCTTTTGGAATATTTTTTCACGACTCCTGAGCAAACATAAAGTGAGCATGTGTCCTAATTGTATATCCCTTTCCTTCTAATTCCTCAAATTAAACCAATACTACAAGTATGTGGCAATGTCTACCTCACGCTTCGGTTGGAACCACCTATAGAATTATGACGCACTAATTGTTTTAATACTTTGTTTCATACTGGTTGAACAGACGTGGAAATTGCGATGAATGTTACAAGTGCCTGACGATAATTTTATACCATTTGCAATTACACAATGAAAATTTTGCCACTATCCATGAAACGTTTTCCTGTTAGGTACTAACGAGTATCTATCTGTGTTTCGGTGTTTGTAAATAAAATAGCTTCAATGTGTTTCATTATCGCAGCCAATATGAGTTATATCGTGAGTACTTTAAAATTATACAATATGTTAGAAATTATTCTACCTGTCTTCGAGGGTAATTAATTATGTACCCTGTTTTCAACAACTTTGATAATTAGTAACGATTACATATTGGACAACTAATAGGTATAACTAATAGGTATACTATAGGTATGGCTAGATAACCTAGCTAATAATAATAGCACTTATACTAACAGTCCTAATCGTCTACAATCCCTTCATGGAAATAATAATGCTTCGCTTGCAAAATCCTCTCTCCTTTCTGCGGCAAAATCCCTTCAATATTAGGTAGTATTTATTTCTGCTTTTACAGGTTGAAAAACCAATCGAACAGATCGCCAAGTTGGATAGAGATCCCGATCGCGTTAAAAACCCAATAATTACAAAGGATGCAATCGATAAACGATTATTGATGCGAATAGTTACCGATACTGAGATATTTTTGACAGCAAATGGAAAGACACTGTTGCCAATAAGTACTGAATACATGGACATTCCAGATTTAAAGCGTCTCAGTGTTCACGGTTTTCCTTACAAAAATAACTGCCTATGAATCTATTGACTATGTTAATATAATGAAATAGAACTAGAAGCTACATTAAATTTTAAGTACAAACAAAATATTTGTTAGTAAAACTCAACAACATATTCAAAAGTGAAAAATTGTAATGAAAAAATTAACCATCAAACTGCTCGTCATATTTTAGCTGAGGCTCAAATACCCAGGTCCTAAACTCTATATCCTTCTTTTCTTTTCTTGGACGAAAACACACCAGTTGGTGAATTCATACGTCAGAGACAAATTATACAGAGGGGTTAACGATCTTTACAATCTCCTAGCTCATCTGTTCCTTGGTCGGTTATTCTCATTAAAATAAACGAACTTCTAAAAAGGTCATATTGATATCAAGTATTCAATACACTTTAGAAGTCGTATCTGACGTGGCCACCCTACAGTGAATGCTCGCGGCACAGTTGAGATTCACCAACTCCGCAGCCCAGTGGCTTATAATTAACACACTGCAAGTTTTATGAATCGATTAGGATCTAAGCTTTCGTCAATAACAGTTCTCGTCGCGCCACGCTTCGCCGATGGCTTATCTCTGATTAATAGCAATTGAGATTTTTCACACAACCGTGTTATTAGGACTCCGCTAAACACAGCCCCCGACCGCGACGCTTTCGACAAATCGCCGATGCTCTACAGATGCAGTGATATCTTTTATTTATGCTTTTAATGAATGCTTGTTTAGTAGCGCTGAATCATTATAGAAGTTATCCTTCGACGTGGAATAATGCCACGATTTGTTCAAGTTTTACGATTTCTATCATTAAGCCTTGAATCTACAATACACTTAAATTCAGGGGATTTCTGAATTCACATCATCACCTTTCATTTTCACCATAAAATATGAGCGCTTTTGTTTAGGTCGCTATACTGCTTACTTGAATTATGTATTATGAAGCCGCAACAATACTCATGCATTTATCTGCTAACTTACTTAACCTATCAGGACGTCTTTAACGTTTTTGATTGCAATATGAATAGCCAATTAACGATAGACCTAATACGTACCTACTCGTAGTTGCTGTACACGTTGTTGATACTTTTAACGTTAGGAAGGAAGTCTAGAAAGTCTCAGTCAGACTCAGTAGTAACCACTCACCACCAGGAAGCACTTTTTATGTGACATGAAAGTTTATTAACTCTAAACCTCATTTAGCCAAACATCGTCGACCGCAAATATGTAATGACATTTTGAACTGACCTAATAACTTGGTAACGGCACCCTGCTGTGACAACACATGATGAGCGATGTCGTAGTGCCGCAGACCGAAGCGGGAGAGCTCCAATAGCCTCTGTTGAGATAGCAGAGACGAGAGGGGATGAGATGCTGCCCCAGGATACAGCGGAGTCCCCGAACCACCGCCTCCGCCAGACGACGATGGCGATACTGGTACTGAAACATAAGTTAAAGAAGTTTTGTTAGTGATAACCTAGTAGGATTATTTTTAGCGGACGCTCCCTAGGGTGTGCCGCTAGCGCCTTATACTCAGTGAGGTCGTATCCCATGAAGACTGAGGTGAGATTGCCAAAGTCATGAAGGGCTTTTTGCTCAGTAGGCTTCATGATTAAATCGTCTGACTAGTCGTAGCTTCAGAGCCAGCAAACCAATCACATACTGAGAGCAAACTTGTGGTATTCAATTTATTATTAACGTAAATGTAACAAGTGGATTGTTTTTTGTAATTATCTTAAAATAAGTGCAACACATATCTTCTTGCTGTTATATCGAGAACACTTATGAGTAGGTACCTCTATAGCACTGAATAAACTTTAATAAATGGCATTTAAAAAGCAGTTTTTCTCTTTCAGCGTGACTTGTAAGTAGTTTAAATACCTATCAACAGTTAAAATTCAAAAAGCAATTTGTTAAGCCGCGATATCGCACTAGCTAGCTCTAATCGTGGTTCATCTAAATTGAAATCATGTTATGCAAAGCGACGAGTATAAAACAATGGCAACAAAATTAGACAATCTAAAATTCATGTCATAGAATAAACATTTAGAATTATTGTTAATCTGTGTTTAATTTGATTTCCTATTTGATAAAAATAGAGCCACGGCGCCTGATTTGACCCGACTTCCTTGTCTTTTAACGTAGCAAATTTTTTTTTTGGTGAAAATCTATTGTAAATAAATACTAATACTGTTCTATTTATTTACTTGTAATGCTGATCATTTTGAATTGATTGATAATATTTGAAGAGATTATTGTTTACCACCGAAACTGAAATCAAAATTTAAAATTCTTATGCATAATTTTGTCACTAACTTTTGTAACTGTTTACTTGTAACTTTAACATTTTTTTTTAATAACAATATGCGATTAAAAGTAAAACATACTATAGTATGTACGTAGTATGTTATTTATAGTAAACAAAGTACATTTAAGAATGGGAATAAACCGTAAAATGGTAATGGAGCGCCAATCCGAATCATACTGCTAAAATGACGCGCAATAAAATAAATTTTAAGCCTGTTGCCATAAAATGAACGGCTAAACCAAATCGCTGTGTAATTTCGTGATATTACTGTAGCCGGTCAGTCGTGGCTCAATGATTATCAGAACAATTTTTTACGTCAAAGAGATTTTAAACTAGTTCTATTAGAAACCAACGTAGGTAATAGATAAGGCAAGCAAAGTGATCCCCGCGCTTTTATTATGAAATTGCTGTGAAAACTGCGTCATTATATTCAGCCCGGTAGCAATTGCGCTTATACCTATAATACTTGCATATACGATTCCAAAATAATACACAATATTGTGTGTAATGTAAAAAAGTAATAAAATGACAAATAAAACAGCTTGCCAGTGTCACAATGATATTAAGTAATAAAATTTTTACTTAAAACGTGACCCTTTTAATGACTCAGAAAATAAATATAGCAAATAAAAAAAAAAACTCGAGACTTGTTTCCTTCTCACCTGTATGAGTACATCTATAGGTATATATTTTTTATTGACGCAATTTGTCGTTGACTGTAACCAGATATGCTAAAGGCCAATCGTAACAATGCCTTCATTATGAATATCTGGTAACACGTTCAATTATAAATTAAGCTATTAAATTAATATACCATAATTTGTTTATCAGGTTAAGCATCGATATTAATGCAAGTGGCATAACTTGCTCATAACTTTACACATTTTATATTATCGACTGTATAAGGCGATTTCGTCAAAGAAAGCATTGATGACATTCAAAATTTAAACATAAAATCAAGTGCATAAGGTTTAAAATCCAGTGGATTAGTTGTAATCGATGAAGCACTCAAGAACGGACTTCGACGTATAATTTCTGGTGTAATCGCTTCAATAATGGAAGAAAAAAGTGATATTATCTGCCCACGGTCAATAAATTAACACCGTTTAGAGCAAAAATGTAGATTCTTAGTGTCGCTACTATTATAAATAAAATGGGCCCGAACGAGTCGAGGTTTAGAGATCGTTCGTGTCAGTGAGTGAGTGTGTATGTGTTTTTATTTGGGTGCGTGAGCAGTGAGGCCTTATTAAAATATTTCGAGTGGAAACTGGAAGGACCACTTAGTGGTACGCGGGAGTTTCACGCCTGGACTGATACAACATTAAGTCGACAAGATAGCTTATTTGTGCTGAGCTGAGGATTAGGGCCAATAAATCACTGATTAAAATGTATTGACTGGCGTTGACTCCGACGCTCGTTCGTCCCTTTATTTATTGACCGCTAGCTTTTAAGCTTTTATAACATCATTACTTTCCTTCCATAGTCTTAATTACACACTCTGTTTATTTAATTAACCAAGAATGCAAATTTTAAACTGGTTATCTTTTATAAACTCACTGATCAGTCTAGTGCTTAATTAATTATGGAAAACTAAAGACCGGTTGTCACTCACGATATGCTTACATGAGTTATTATGTGCAAAATGCGAAACAACTCAGCGTTGTTTTATGTTAACGCAATTAATTCCTCTTGTCGTTGCTAGCAATACCGAAATTTATGGCCAAGCGTGTTAAGGCCAACTCTACCGTAAAAGAAAACGTGTAGCGTGTTAAGGTACAGTTTCATCAACTTTCATGGTTCTGTACGTGCTCGAGAACAAATATTTAATGTAATGTGATTAATAATTACATTAGTATTTTTTATTTGATAGACTTACCTATGTAATATACAGGGTTTGCTTTTGTTCCGGGCGCATTTACTCGCATATCTTACTAAAATGTATTTTGTTCAAAGTATAATTTCAGTACTACTTTTAAATGGCATAGGTTTTTGCAATCGTACAAATGATAACTTAGTAACTATCTACTCCTGGATAAAGTAATGGCACTAAGGTAAAAATATATTTACTTAAGAAGAGTAAGTTAGTAATAATATTATTATAATCGGACGGTAAAAACGCGGGCAATTTTATGCTACGGAACTATATTTTTTGTTTGACACGCACATGACTGTGTTACAATGATAAGTGATATGTATTTATTGTAGGTATGTCGTGTTCGGGTGCCTTCACCCCCGCAGGTGTTGAACTTCGTGCATACTAACAACTAGCTCCCCTATACTCAAAGATACTCTGTAAGATGTTAACTTTTATTACAAAAAAACTGCCAAAGTAGGGTTCCGTAGTAGCCTCAATTATTTGTTAACACTTTAACTCTATCTGTGATACTTATACATACCATATTTTTCATTATCTCATTCGTTAAGATGTTTGTCCAACAATTTCACCTTTTCAAATTCTATATAAAACGACAATTAAATAACAATAATTTAATATTTATACTTCAGTTCTATAGTTGATTACAAAATATAAAGCACAGTCGCATTTGAACATTTTCAATTTTTCATATTTTTAAAAGGATTTATTTATGTAGTGTAGTGTACTACAGGTACATGACGTAAAAAATCGATCCTCATTTTAATTGTAGGGGAATTATTACTGGATTACAAAGAAGATTTATTTCAGATACGACTTTGTTACCGTGATAAAGGGTTCTTTATCGAGTACAGATCCCTGTAACATTATTTGACCCGCGATCCTAACACTATTAATGTTATCACTGGCCGGAAAATTACCACCTTTTGTGTAAATTTCAACGTGAGATCGAAAGTGCATTCGCATAATGCCCCTTTATGATAGCAAAAACAATATCAGCAACTGTATTCTTGCGGGAAACAAAAACTGTAATGAATTGTAGGTATGAGCAGACTTTAAAGACCATTTTTACCAAATTTGCTTTTTAAATGAGAGCTTGACCGGTTCGTGTTAAATTGACTATAAAATTATTTGATTTCAAGTTGGAGTCATGAATTACTTATACCCAGTAATTTTGACGTTTGAGTTTAATGAATGCTTGGAACCTTCCGAAACCACAAGCGTGTAGCTTGAATTACTTTTATTCTTTTAAAATTTTACATACATATTTAGATAAGCGTCTCTGTGTTATCAGGGATGTTCAGCAAAATATTATAAACAATCATAATTAAAATTACGCCTACCTATTACGATTTATGGGATACGAAAGCCTAAAAAAACCTTACTTTAGCTTTATCGAAGCAAATAAAGCAAGTCCTCTAACGAGTTATAACCTCAAAGTTGAATAAGAAAGAGTAAAGTAGTTTCTAATGTAACACTTCTTGCAATTTTCCAACCCTATATTTAAATTTTTTAGGCATTTGTATCTTACGGTTTGGTACTAAACCTGCTTCGATAAAAATTGTGTCATAGGTTGAAAAATCATAAACCATAGTCTATAACATTCAGCAAGTGGAACTTGGATGCATATAACTGTTGGAATCTAAAAAGGTGTTCATGTGACCACAACCCATTGACGAACCGAAAACACAGGTATCTCCTCATAACTGAGGACGCCTAGGGCATACTCGGCCACGCTGGTCCAGTACAGTTACTAATTGGCGTAGTAGGAGTTAGTGCCTGACCCAAGTATCGGAAATTTGTATACTGCTCAAGGGCCCCCAATATGACTTAACAACTGTCACAAACGATAAAATAAATAGGAATGTCCCATGCACTTTCCAACCTCGCCCTTCGTGGATGACAGGATCGTGGCAAGCCGCCCCGGGTTGTGAGATAGGGCGGATAGGACTGATCCCGCTCGGATACAATGCGAGAATGAGTGTCTCGCCACTAAGGACCCCGTGTTACGCTGTGGTGGTTACCTTTCTTACTTTCTTTCTTAAGTCTCTATCTGTCTTTCTTGAGAAAAAAATCCCTAGGTGTATAAATCCCGCAGAAAGATAGCTAAGTGTTTTTAATTAAAAAAAATATTTGAGTATCATATTGTAATTAACTGGTACCATACCAAATAAATACCTACCTATAATGTTTGAGTAACTATATTGTTTGAATAACTACCTACATAATATTATTATGTTTGTATAGTAAGCTTTTAGGGCGGCTACATTTACCTATATAAATTAAATATAAAATAAAAAACCCCTACAATAATAAATTGATGAAAAGCTCTTAAGGAATCCAACAATGAAAAAAAAAATTGTGTAGGTTGGGGTACGAGTAGTTTGAAAAGGCAATGCAAGAAAGAAAAATATTTGGCTTAATTGCAACACGTAGACATTAATAGGTTGTTGAGAAATGCACTTATAATTTTAACGTTAAAATGCACATAATTCCAAATTAAATTAATAGCAACATACTACCAAAGGTGTCTTTATCTTCGTTACTATTGACCCTAAACTTTCAGAACAAATACCAACAGATAAACAAGTTAGAAGCTTAAGAATTTTTATTAGTTCAACATTTGACCAGTGGTCACTTAACTTTGACCCGAATAAAAGCCCGCTCACTATTTATTACCTATAAACAGAGATCAAAGCCTTTTTATTATATGCAAAAGTAAAAACATAATCTTAAACGGTTTTTCGAAAGTTTGAATAACATTAATGTTACCTATTCAAATGATTGGGGAGCAAATTCACAATTTAAAAGCGAAAAAAGGAAAATAACCTCATAAATAACAAACAAGTCCTCAATTTTTAATAGCATTTATAGATCACATATTGCACCTATAAACTTTGATCTGACATGTTATTACTTGTTAAGAGGCTTTATGCTGACATGAAATACCAATAAACATGTCGAAATATTTAGGCAAATGCTATGATTTGCTTGTTGGAATTTTACTATTACAATGACCGGATTAATGACACTATTAGGATTTTTCCTGTTTGTAAATCTTCTAAGATAACGGTGATCCAATTTTACAGAAAACAAACAACAGAATTCGGTGGTTATAAACATGTTTATGTACGTATCATTATGTATACTATTAGTTAGAAGCCAAAGACGGTTTAACAATATAACCTACGTTATGAAGTCGTTTGATCAACCTAACAAAATCGGATAAAATTTCAACAATTGGTAATTTGGGTATTTTCAGAAAAATATTTAAGTTTCTTTACATATTCAGCATTAAGGAGAAGTATAAAAGGATCTTATATTTAGTTTTACATACCAAAATAATAAATAGTCGCTAATATACCTTACCGGCAATATTAAAGCATGAACATTGCGTCATGCCCGCTCACAAAGTATGAACAAGTGCGTTTTACTTTATTCATGAATGCAATATGGAGTGTTCCAGCTACCTTTACGCCCCATTAATACATTTGTAATGTTTGTCTACTAATTAACCAGTGCCGTGTCACTTTTCAAAACCAGCTGATTATTATGCGTGATCATCATTTAAATGTTAATTAGATTTACTGAGCCACCTGATCAAACGTGTTACGAAAAATATATATCACTATTGAAACGGAACAATAGCCCCAACTATAAGAAACTAATTGTATTTTATTATTTTGACATGTAGGTAGGTATGTTCAACTACTATATAGCATGCTATTAAGAATAACGCTATTCCTACTCTCCCTACTCTACGTTTTAATCTACAGATTACCATGGCCTTTTTATGAAAAAGTCTAAAGGATAAGGATTCTAATTTACCACTACAATTTTACAAAAGTTCGTTTCTAAATATTAGAACTAAAAAAATCGCTGCGTTTATTCTGCATGACACAATAGGTGCCTACAGACATAAGAAACATAAAACATACAGATTAAGTTATTAATATAGCAAGATGTCCAATATCAGTAAAATTTATAATCAAATTGATCGACCTATATGAATAGGGTCATATACCTGCAAGACAAAGTAATACGACATAAGACGACATTATTGTACCTTCTTCTTCTTCTTAATCGGGCACTCTTGTCAGAGTGGTCGAGGTTGCGCTGACGAGGTACATGGAGAGATATTCGGTGGGTTGGCATGTTTTCCGAGGACTGCTCTTGTGGCGATCCGCTTCCATTCCTGGCGGTTTGAGGCATGGCGAGAGCATTGGATAATGGTGGACTCCGTAGCTTTTTTAATTAGCTCAGTCCAACCATTGTACCTATATATTGTCAATTTAATAATACTTATTTATTTGACGATATTAAAGAATTAAAGGATTTTAAGGACAGCGCACACTCACTTACACAATTAGTTTTCAAGTATAGCTTCTAATCCATAAAACCTAGGGAACAAGAGGCTGCCGCGCGTGGTCGGCGTTCCGTCGACATCTATTATAAGCCTTATCAATGATGGAATGAGGTTAATTGGTTGAAAAAAAAATTGGTTGAAAAGATCCAATCTATTGTCATTGACTTCTTATTTAAAAATACCCCGAATATGATATCCTTAAAATTTTACTCCCATTCGCTAATTTCTAGTTCACTAGTCTCAGCCAGTTAATGGTCCATTGTTGGGCACAAGATCTTCCTCATATCATATAGGACACCTATATCATAGTTACTCAACGCGGCCCGTGTGAATACTTTATAGGTAGTGGTCAACCATGGGTCAAATATGGGAAGATTTAATGTCACCGGTTGTCGGTTTTCGACTAAGCATAGCGACTGTCTTCTAATTTTAACAAACAGAAGCTACAACGTGGCCTATGAAGCCCAATTTAAGTTTCTTTTCACATACGGCCACGACTCCGTATAATAATACGCATACACATATTACGCACTATATACAATAATACGCATATAACACACCTGTGCGGGAAATCGGTGTACAAACCAGAAGGCTGTTTCGGTCCATGCATACTCGTACCACCTACTATTGAATATCGACTATTTAAGGCTTGCTTGTGAAGACTCGATCGTTTTCAATCTAACTATTCCAGTCATTACAAAAAGCTGAATGCGAATGACAGAGATGAGATGCAGCGCCACCGCTTCGTTAAGAAAATGGAACTGTTATGCATTTCCGTTCACAATCCAGTTGCATATTCTGTCCTACCACACTACACTGGCCACAAAAACTACCAGCAAACAGTACGTACTGCCTTGGAAGATAAACGAGTAAATTAATGACCAGATAGTTTTTATGAGTACAATAAATAGTCAATTTTCTCATATGTCTAGAATAAACATAACATATTCAGTAGGTACCCGCATCAGAAACAATTACTCTTTTTATCAGGATTCATGACATTGAAAATTAGATACATATCACATATTTGCCTTATTTTATTTTCAATAAAATCCATTTGAGATGTTACAAAAGAACAACATAAAAACATAAGGTAGCTTTAAAAATTACACAGATTCTTCAGTGACAAAACTCTTTAAAACTTTAAAACACTTTTTACATTATTTTATCAAAAGAGCTTTACTTGTTTAATTTATTTTTTTTGATAATATTGACAGCCAAATAGACAATGCACAGATTAAACCAGTGGTTCTAGAAATCTAAAACTTTTCACAGAGCTTTCTTACAAGTGTAGTGTGGGTGAGCAGTGAAAAACTGATAAAATATTATTTTACAAATGTATCCCTTAAAAAGTATACCTTTTTATTTTCAGCTACACTTTTGTTTAATGCCTTTAAGTTTATGTAGTAACAATTTTTTTTTAATCTGAATGTTAACTAGTTTCCTGACATTTTATGGAACCATAATAACTTGTAAGTTCACAAAAAAAAATACTTTTTATCCCACGGGAGCGTATCTTTTGTTACATGAACATAATAATGTAACCTAGGAACAAAGTCGTTATTTAAACCACAAGCCACATAACATACCACGTTATACAAGCCACATATTTTGACTAACGTGTAAACTTTGTGAGGTTAGATCTTGGATTTAGGCGTGTAGCGTTAGAAGATTGGCTCTACATAAGATTTGATAACTTTTTGACAGTCATACGGCCTCGTCTTGGCAACATTTGACATGAAAATATTTTTATTATGTAGGTATTTAATTAGGTATTTGATTAGGTATTTGATCAGGTATTTGATAGATTGTAATAAAGTTGGCGAAGTCTCATACAAAATTCTATCCCCTAGTTTAAAAGGTTGAGGAGTAAAAAGTCTAATTTTTAGGATTTTCTTGTTGTTTTTGCACTAATAATAACTTACATACCATATTTCACCTATCGAGGACTTTAGGAAATACCCTAAGAATTTTGATGATGAAAACTGAAATTGAAAATACTCTCAGACAGATCGGTACAGTATAATACCTTACTTAGACAACCCTATTCGAACTTGACAAATTTTTCACAAACAATTCTGTTTCTGATTTCGCTTACACTGAAGCCCAAAACACAATTGAAAGCAATCGAACGACATCGATCTCAGTAATAACTGAGTCGTTCGAATAACAATTTCGTGGTATCATTAATCACAACATTCAGGCGTTATCGATACTTATGGCATGAAATAGTCGGGTGAATATTGAGCAACCTTCACCGGAAATGCTACCGGACAATCTAGCAACCAATCTACCGATTAATTAGTTTGATCGTTGATACAATGCAGACAATGTCCTGCGATAGCTCGCAGTTTTCGCTCACTCATCATGCCAGCTGTCGGCATTGACGAAATATATCGCTGCTCCACGCAGCCAATTTATGACCGAAGCATTTTCATAGTTCTTGCTTTGTGAATAAATTATCTCACGCGAATTGCTACTGGACAGGTTACTGACCTTATCTCAAGTTGATATAGCATGATATAAGGAAACCTTCTGAAAATTTGCTTTTAATTGAAATATCGTGGTTTTTTTGTTTTAAGTAAATATCATAAGGTATATGGAACCTCAAATATTAAGTACAAAAAACACACTTTGCTTATTTTATGAAACCCTTTATAACTAAGTATCATCAGGATTTTTCCAATATCTTAGGTATGTATTATATGATTAATCTCTGGTATTATTAAGGTACATCTAATACTTGTCTGGATTTATAGAAGATACAGAGCGCTCTTATTTCAAGTGGATAAGCGACCTGAAGAAAACAGCGAGTATTTACTGAATTCAAAAGGTCCAGTCTTCACTACCTGTGTAACTGACGCAAAAAAGGGGGAGGATATTACTCTGCAGTGGATGTCAAAATGCTGTTTGATAGATGAAAAGCTAGTAAATAAAAATTTGAAGTTTAGGTAATTAAAAAAAGTAGATTAAAATCAGTCCATTTTTAACCTATCCTATTTATCACACTGTTTTACGTAATCCTTACAGTATTTTTTGTGATTTTATCAGTTCAATATTACATTATAGTTAAATATTCATAAAAACTGCTTTGAAAATTATTAAAAAAATAAGGCAATTTAAAAAACGGACTTTAGAATTTTATATACCGTAATAATGTACCGGCCAATAGTGAAATTAATTACTGAAATAGAATGGTGTCAAAAAAATTATGTATTATTAGTATTGGTTATTAACGCTTTGAAAGTATAAACCTAAGCCTAAGCATTCTATAAATGAATCTCATGCTGTATGTCGTAGTGAAAACAATAATTACTACCGTAATAAGGTTGGAATATAATCACAATACCTACAAATTACTAAGGTTAATTGAATTTGGTTATACCTGCCTAATTTTTGAAATTCAGACTTGATTTTAGATAAATCAAGGATCTTGTACTATTTTCTTCTGTTTTAGGGCTTAGACAGTATACTAATCTTCCTTTGAAGCCTCCTTGTAGCCTTTCCCTATAGTCCAAGTCGTGAACTTTTTTTTTCCTAATTGAACTTCGAACAAAAATAAATTAAGGACCTTACAAAACAAATAAAAAACACAATATTTTCAAATATCTACTAATAAACTATTAAAGTAATATTGTATCCCACAATTCATCCATTTACCCCATTTATAACTTTTCAAATAGGTATAAACAATGGTATTTTAATGGCACGATTTTTAATTGTATGTTTAATGTATTGTAATGTACCTATTTAGATTTTTGTAGAATGAAAAAAAATGAGCCAATTTTGGCAAAAGGGTCACAAAGAATGTATCCTACACATTGCAAGATTTTTGTAATGTTGATTAAATCTTTTTTAATTTGTTTTAAACAGGTTAAGTGTCTTACTTTATTATGCATTATATCCAGATCGGAATTATATACCTAAAAATATAATTCTATAAAATATATTATGTAAAAAATATTATTAGGGTGTGGCTATGTATAGGTATGGTATGACTTCATAAATTAATATTGTCTCTTAATAAAACAATTAACAATTATTTTTTAATTATAAAAAAAAAAATTAAAATAACTTCTTTGACTTTATTTATAAATTATTAAATTATTATTGACATCAATAAAATAGACCGAATAAAAAGTATATTATATACCTACAACTTACAAGTAGGTTCTACTTCATAAACATATATTTACCACAAAATAATCAAAAAATTAACAGAATAATTCAAACTGTAAAAAGCTTGAAAAAAACTGAGTAGAAACTTTGGTGTTTTAAAATTCTGCACTTCTACGAGTACATTCTGCATTCTGTAGTTAGTGACTTTTGGTGGTCATCTTTAAGGTTAAAATTGGATTTTATTTGGGTTAGTTCAGATTCTACCGTTATCCCTATTGAACTACATTACTGAAACACAAGCTTTCAAAAACTATTTGATAATGCTAGAAAGAAAGAGATCGCTCCATACGGTAGCGCCGACGGCACGGCGCAAATAAATCAACTGATGCAGTTGCATTAGTTAACAGCTAAAATAATATTGTATCTCCATAAACAACAGAACACAAATATATTGGACCACGTATATAGAATGGTAATATAATGTTGCGAAAGTTATAAAAGGTATCCCTTCTGTTTAAAGAAAATGCATAACAAAACCGCTATAACGAATTTGCTCTATAAAATTTCCCACTTAAATATTTTTGTTTCTATTATGGATATGGTTAAAACTAATAATAAATTTTTTAATAAATTGTTAATACTGTAAATAAATTAATGACTAGTCTTAACTTTAAAAGATTTTTTGCCAATGACAACCATGACTTCAGTGGTGAATACAAAAAGTCGACAGTGAATTTTTTTGGTGTTAAGTAAAAACATTTTAATCCTTGCGACTATGAAACCAACACTGTGTAAGATGATTCCAATAAGAAGTTATAATGACGTCCAATTGAGCTATCGAGTGACTTACCATTTGGCGATATGTTCAAAGGCTGAGAGATGGCGGCAGGCGCCGGGGGCGCCGGCTCCATCTTCCAGGGGGCACAACACGAGGCAGGAGAGAACTCGGGTGTGGGGCCGCTGCCCGCAGATATCAACATTGTCGAGCCACCTCGGACGTCAGCATACGCACCAACTAAAAGTTCACTCTTTAACGCGACTAGTCTCTTGGTATAGTCAATCACCTACGCGGACGGCACTCGGCTAGCACGCGCTCGCTCGAAGCTCAGCCAGAACACTGAAGAGCGCGCTTGCCGTGCCGGCGCGCCCACTCGCGCGCCTTCTCCCATTAGCACGCCTCGGAAAAAATCACCGCCGTCAAACAATAACAAAAAACTACCTCCACTCAATCGAACTTCCATACACCTCTCACTCTAACGCTTTTAATTCGATTTCCGAACGCGTCAAAACTACGACGGCGGCGTTGGATTCATTTGCAGCCTTCCGTCCTTTCCGAAGATTCAACAAACTTTGTACGAACGTCGCGACTCTTACCTTTAAGCTATTAAAGAGCATTTTTCCGGAGCAAGCTCGCTGATGTTCCGACCTTACGGAATGGAGAGAAAATGAAACTACTCCTACTCACACTCGTTCGACTCGGCTTAAGCTTGAACCGTATGAAAGGGACAGGTGCTCTACCGCCCGGTGGTAGAATTACGGTAGTGAGCACAGGTGATCTTTCACCATTTCTTTACAGCGGAGGTGTTAATATACGTCGTTCTCTTTCTGTTCTATGGAAATTCTCGTTTAGTTGTTGAAATAACATTAGTGTAATAATTCACCTATAATTAGGTGTGGTTCTACTTGACCATGCTTAGCATTTTGTTAGTTGCCGTAACGGGCGCGTTCTATTCTAATTATGTCGAAGAGGAAATGCTATCGTCATTTCGTCGTTTATAACAACAGGTACGATTAAATTTACTATCTATCATTAGTAATTACATTGTTTCAGCCTATAACACTTAAATTGTATGTATAATTTATGCTCATATTAAGATTATTTTATTTAGCTATATGTAGATAGGTAATTTTACTTTTTAATCTTGATTTTACAATCAAAAGATTTATATACCAACCTGGCGTCATTTGGCATCTGGGTTTTAATGAACTAGAGATTCATGGCACTAAATAAACTCAGGAAGACATTTCAAAACTGTAATTGTAGCAGCAGTGTGTACAAAACATTCATTCACCTCTTTTTGTAGGGCTTATTATGCAGACAGTATCACTGCGAGGTTTTTAGTTATAATTACAGGGAAAAGAGAATTGCCGGAAGGTCCCGGCCAAAATGCAACTGCCGTTGCATTATAGCTCTTTTTTATATTGTCCTTTTAATCGTAAATACACTTTCTTTATGAATATGATAGCTCTTTAATTTGAAGCAATCTCGATAAATAATGTGGTTTCCGTTTGTTCGTTCAAACAGTAGAAGACACCAAATTATTTCACTTTTGTTAATATTTATTGCTTTGAAATTGAATTCAAAAGGTAAATCGTGCTATCGATTTTTTATTGAAGCGCCATATAGTGTATTAAATAGTTAAGTTACTCATAACATCGCAATATATTAATAGTAACGCACTAAATTTAAGCGAATTTCATGTCGATACAGCATTAAACTTTCTTTAATTAATTGAGCAATGCGTAACTACTTGTACCTAGATATCTAAATATTTGTAACTGCTATAACTGATAGCGACAGTAAAAGAATTTAGATAAAGTACTTAATATGTTTGTATAACTTACAACTGCATATTAAAAATATTTATTATTTTCCTACTACCTTATTTACTTATAATATCTACATCTAATAACATAAAGGAAGTGAAACTTCTTCAGATTCGTTATGATTTGAAACTTGATGAAACGGAAATGCGTAACAATTAATAAAACACATAAATGTATCTACCTAAAAAAATTGATTTCTACATTACACCAAATAACTGCTGCTGCCACCAGATCATTTGACCAAATTATTATATTACATAATAGGTATGAATTGTATTTATTCAGGAGTATTTTGGGTCAAAAAAAACTATTGTTGTGGTCGAAATATTATGCGCAGGTATACAAGGTTTCCATGTGTATATTGATGCTCCTACAGTCTTAAGTTTTTTTAAAAAATCATAAAATATCTCCTATGTATCCCTGCATGATGCACTGCAATGCCGTGAAAATTACAAAAAAATAGTAGGTACACGACTCTCTAGACAAAGAGTTTAATATGTAAAGCCTGTAGGTACTGTGTATTTACAAATTAAAAAGCCCTTTTTAACATTTAATTTTGTCATCACAGTGACAATAAATAATTAATGTAAGAAAGAACTAACACAGATACATTCGTTGCTCAGTGTATGTAGGTAACACTATAAATCGATTTACCAAAGCAAGCTATCTGTATGTACTTGTAATATTTGCAAAAAGAATGCAATTGTATATAAAAAGTTACGTACAAATAAAGTTATGAAACAAATTACATAAAAACAAATAATTCCATGACAACAAAACTCTACCTACAAATCTCTATATTTTTTTAAATATGCCGCATACATAGACAAGTATACTTAGGCTTCCATAACATAATTGAACAATACAAGTATTTTTTTCCGTTAGGTACTTAATTGACAATGTTACCTAAATCAGAAGTGTAGTTTCGATTGTATAGATTCCAGCTGGGAAACCAATGTCTACAACTATTTTATTTTTAACGAGCTGTTGCCCGCAGCTTTGCTTGCGGAAATTATAGTTTTGCGGTGATATTTACCCCCTTAAAGGTTGATTAAAAAAAATCGTTGAATAAGGTTCTTCATCCTTTTCAATCATACACCCAAACACGAATTTGAAAACTGCTAGCTTTAAAATTTGGTTAATTTTCATACAAACTTTCATCCCCTATTTCACCCCCTTAAAGTGGGAATTTCCAAAAATCCGTTCTTAGTGCTCCCCTACACTCTAGAAGGAACCTCTGTGCCAAGTTTCATGCTTCTTGGTCTATCCGTTTAGGCTGTAGCGTGTCTGTCAGTCAATCAACATTTTTATTAAGTATGATTTTTGCATGTCATAAGATATGAAATAATTTTTATAATAGTAAAATGTTAAATATTGATTTATAAAAGATGCAAATAATTAGTATTTTGCAAGTATCCGACTATTCTTGTTAAAATATATTTAATTAACTGAATAAAAGGATGGTCCTAATAACTTAGAATGACAAATGTCAAACGAGTCTCTTAATTTGTGAATACTTTAAATCACTCTTGACATTATTTAATTAACACATTTTCTTTATCGCTCTTCCTTTCTTGACATTAAATAATAACTAAAATTATTCTGTTTAAAAAAAAAGACAATTTTAATTAACAATTAGAATAAACATTATTTATTGCAGAGAAATTAAAACATATTTGTTCTGATCCGGCCGGCTCCGTTAGCCAACATATAAATTTGCAGTCTTACAATATTCAAAAATATTGCAGTAAGGAACTTGTTCCAAAATCATAAAGCTTAATTTGTTATGAAGGTTTTTTATTAAACCTACTACTTCATCAAAATATAAAATATCCTTGGACATTGTGTAACTTCAACAGATTAATCGCCCACTACAGAGAATGTATCTT
>LGAG01000799.1:0-22860 GCA_001278395.1 Lerema accius
TCAGCACTAAGAGCAGGGCGGAGCCGCGCGCCACACAGACCGACATCACAGCTGTCATGACACCACAGGTAATCTGATTTAATATTTATATTTTTATTATATTATGTCTATAAAGGAAAGGATTAAAAATGAGGTCAAGTGCGAGTCGGACTGTCGGGCTCACGCGTGAAAGTTTCTGTACCGTCATCTATAAAAGAAAGTTATGTTTATCACGTTACGTTATTACGAAAGTTAAATTATTGTATGTTATTAGTGTTGAGCAAAAAATACGTTTATTGTATAGGGACTGTCATTAAATTTTTTCTTGACAGTCAGCGGAGGTTTAGTAGTAAGGTCAGGTTTTTGCCTTTTAGATACGGAACCCTCTAAAAATATTTTGTGTGCTATCCAGTTGGATAAAATTATTTTACTGTAACTCCTAAAATTATTTTAATTATAAAATATATCTTTTACTTTTTAAATCAGCCAGTTCGCCTTTTTTTCTTAATTTCAATATCATATTATTATTTATTTTTTTACATATAAGTATAAGTAAGTATGTTATAGTTGACAACGATTCTAGCTGATGTTATTTGGTGATGATGATTTAAATTATTTACATATATTTTATTTCTTTCTTTCTATGTGATGTAGGAGGAGCGGTGCGGCTGGCTCAAGCGGCCGCAGTCGCTGGCCATAGCCGCCGCCACGTCGCCCGCGCCGTCCCCGTGTGAACAAATTATGTAAGTATTATTGCTATATTAAATCCTATCTTGCAGCGATAACTAATTTATTATTTTTCTCTATGTTCTAGCTATTCTCTCATGGTATGTTACTTGTTTAGGTTATAGTTCTTGCAAAATGTTATGCTTTATTTGTATAAAGTGAAAAAGGAAGAAATAATTGCAAACGCCTTATTGCGTAATACACTAATGACTAAAAGAATTAACTAAAATAATGTTGTCATGTCATCAACAAACATTATTTTATTACGGCTTCTACATTGTATAGTAAATATTCTGCAAAATGAGTTCAAAAGCAATCGTCTATAACGAAGAAACATTTATCTGTCATATAAATTATTTGACTGATTAAGAACCTGCTATTTATTAATTCGCCGATGATTTACTTATTATCACATTTTTTAAATAACCCTAAAATGCATCTTTCAAATGTACTCTATGAAATTCAACAGCGAAAAACCGATAGAAATCGACGCGATAGATATCGAACGCACCGAATGCATCATAGTGGACGACGCGGACGATTGTCGGGACGATCCCGAACCAGAGCCCATCCTCGACTGATGATGGACTCTATTGTCTTAGCCGTAAGGGTCATGATTGCGCGGCACGGGGGAGTGATACTTAGTATAGTTCCAAGGAGTAGTAAGTACCTAGTAGCTATTTAACTACGATCGTTGTGAAATGGCCATTGAGATATATTGAAGAAGTTATGACATTTATTTTTTAATGACGATGGCTCCAAAATGTTATAATGAGGGCTTTATTAGGTCTAAATTGACCCTAATTCTTATATTGTGAGAAAAGATCCGATGATCATGCGACACGCTCTTCTAAACTAGTAAGAGAGGAGTAAAAATTTATGTAAAATAAGGTCTATAGTTCTTAATGCTACTAAGAACGACTTGATATGATTAAGATACAGAGAACAGAGTATTACAAAAACGACTTCTTACTCCAATAAAAGTTTTATGAAATAGAGACAGAAATAACATAGTTCATTATCACCGAAATTATTACGTTGACCAAAACTAACTATTTTCTTGGAACTAAACTAGGTATTACTCCCTTAAAGAAATAGCTTGTATAAAAGTCGCTTCCTTCCCTTCAAAGGGGGAGATGAATGCTTGGTGTATTTATTTCGTGAGCTTCGTATGAAATTGTTGATCGTTTTGACTTGAAAGAATGATTGTCTTGTTGTCGCGTTTGATTGTTAGACATTTATGGAGAAAGATACTAAGCTAGATGAGATCGTGCAATTAATTTATTTATCGGAAGTAATTATAAATGAAGAAATTACATACAAAGTAAATTTTGTAATGTTAAGATTGGATATGTGTTAAGGTCAGTACTTATTGACGAATCGAGTACTTGTTTATAATTTATTTGGCTGCAACGAAATTACTATATCCGAATGTGAGCCGTATGTACTAGGAAATAAAGTTCAATTTCAATTGAATCGTGAATGGTTATAGATCGTTTCGTCAATGCGTTCTGATCCTTACACGAAGATCTCGGGAAGTTAAAAGTGTTCAGGTATTTGAAATGTTGTCGGGTTCATGTGATATTTCTGACGAGTAAAAGACAATGTGTTTCAGGGGTATGACTCATAAGTCGTTGTAACATCTGAAAAATTCATTATAATAACAGTTTTTTTACAAAATATAGATAGATGATGTCATAGTTATTGAAGTAAATATTCTAATAACTAAATAGTTAAAGATAAATTAGCAATCAACACATACACCACATTTTAAGACCATTTTGCTGCATATTATTTTAAAACAAAAACCTATTATTTATTTCATTAATATAATTAAATGTAAATGCAATCTAAACAAGTATAAATAGTAAAAGAATTTTTTACACAGACCACTCTTTTATAAGAGAAACAAGATGGTTGTTTAATTGATATTTATCTATTTAAATTTCAACGTTGTATGTTTGTCAGATGTTACAAGATAAGTAAGTATACCCATGAAACACGACATATTAGACCAATTCAAAAATTATTTAATTTTAAGGCGACTGTTGTATTGAAAGTTTTGTAAGAAATGCCTGCGTAAGTTAGTTATTAGGTTTTAGTGTTCACATCACTGGTGTTAATTTTTTTTTAATAATTATGACACATTTTTATTTTTTTAGCTAGATATTTGCACGTTACGTTTCGTTAAGTATAAGTATTAATTAATAAAATGTAAGGAAATAAGTAATTGTGCTGCATAATGTACCGAAAAGTAATCATACGAATTTAATAATAGAACATGTATTTGTTATAACCTAAACATCATAACCTTACTGCCATTTTGATAAAAAAAAACCAATAATAAATCAACTAATCCCTGTGACTGGTCACAAAAAGTACCAAAATTTATTAAAAAAATACTGTTATTTTTTCACGTAAAATTTAGCCTTATTTAATGGTTATTTAATTGCATGTTATATACATTACACGTACATTGAAATAATCATGTTTTGTTATAAGTAACAATATATGTACTTTTCGTAGCTATTAGCAATGTTAATTGTATAAAGTGGGAACGAAATATTGTAAAGAGTTGTAACATAATTTAAGCATTTATAGCTAATCTACAATCTGATTGAATAAGCGAAAATATCCTTCTTAAATAACAAATAATTATTTAAGATACCCAGATAGCAGTTTAAAAGTCTATCCGGCTCGAAGGACCATCATCCATTGAACACAATCGATAAGCTTTAACATCAGTTTTAATATTGTATTGTTTTTTTTTTATTTCATATACTCATTTTTACCTCTTGCACTTGGATTAATTTAATTTTAAGTTTTTTTTATCTTGGCGCTTTTTAGCAGCTACTTACAGTTTTGATAATGTTATGAAATATGTGTAAACAGGTCAATTTATATTTATAAAATCCTTCTTAACAGTTTTATAATAATTACTTTTATGAGTCGATATTTGAAATAACATTTTTAATTATGGCAATATGATTAAGGGGAAAACACCAGTGGTTGTAAAAGACATTATTTTATTTATTTTTAGACGAATACGTTTTTATTTTATTAATTTTGATTTAAGTTTGGAAATGATCCGAAAGTCCTTCATTTTGATTGTATTTTTAAAACGCGATATTGTCATTACCTTTTTCAGAAGTCTAATTTCAGGATTGGAAATTAAGATATTGTTTGTGAAACTTTTTTTTTAAAGCATATTTTTTTGTACACATATAATTGATGATCTTTGTCTGTTTATGGTTATGCTAATTGCACGGAGTATATTTATGTATACACAACATATATATCTATTACTCACATTGTATCTTTAACAGTATTAATAAAACTTTATTTTAGATTCAACACTAAAATACTACACGGTCTCCACCATGTTGAATAGTTTTTTTTTAATTTTCACTATGCGATGATCGCTAGTCATTCAATACTTGGAATAAAATTTCTGATACTTTTTATTCATAATATGAGTGCGATGTTTGACAAATATGTCTTGACTATTCAGTTATTTTATTTTCAACGAATCTCGTAACTATTTTTATAATTCAATCTCATTTCATTCCGGTCTCATTCGATTATATTTTAAGGTACATTTGGATTGAATGGAATTGAATGTAATTTCATGTCCTGTATCTCATACAACAAAAAAAAATCGTTATAATGTGATATTTTAATGACTGAAAACTATTTTAAACCATGCAAATTATTATCATACACAAAGCATAATTTTATTATACACCTATTTTTTCTTAATTTATTCATTTTTCGCAAACAGTTTTTAATTAGCAATATTCTGTGATTTAGTCCATTTTTAGTTTTTTTCATAAGTTCAGTTATCAGTCATTGATATACATATATAATCACTTTTCTGTGCTATTTTCGAGTGATCTGAATTATCTTTATTAGAGGTACTAATTGTCTGCTAGTCATTTTTAATGTCATTCGTTTAATTTTAGTCTTGTATATTAAGCGGAGCGCGCACGGTTTGTTCGACGTACGTACGAGTGCGCGTGATAAAGTCACAAAAAGTTAAATTAATTTAATTATATTTAAATACGGATACATTTGACCATTTGGTAGCTATAATGTTTTACTTATTAAAAATGGCCGTAGTTCACTCATTCACCAAAGCCAACACTCGGTGATCCATCATACTCGTACTTTATAATATATACCCCGTTTTTTTCGTCGTGACATATAAAGTAAACAATCTTGGCACAACTTTTATTTATTTTATTAATTAAAAAAAATATTTAGAAGTATACGGAAATTTATTTTAACATTAAATTATTGTTTATTCTTTAGTTTTTTTTAATTTGTGTCTGTCTTATTTTTAAATCGATAATTACATTAAAAAGACAGTGTAAGATTGTTTACCTTTTATATCACGACGTAAAAAACGAGGTATACGTATCTTTTAATAAGCAGCTTCTTATAATTTCAAATTACAGAATAGTATCTTTTACCTATATACTCACAAAGTTGGTATCTCAAATTCGTTCGTGTCTCCTCGTGCGTACAGTGGAACGTGTGTAACTTGTGTTATTGTAAGCAGTCTGTGCGTAGCTTCTTAGATTCACCCGACTATACCGAACGAGCTTTTAAATAACTTTATTTATTACAAATTAAATACATATTTACTACTATTTGGTTGGGGCAGTCTGATTTTACAATCGTTTTATTGTATAGTATATTTGTAGTTACAATATTGTATGGATTTAGTGTAGAGAAATGTTTGTAATTTTAAATGGAGCAGCTTAGATATTTGGTAACTTTCTGTATATCTATTATAGTTATTGTATAGAGTAATAGACATGGAGCATGGTATAGTTGAAATATAAATGTAGGGTCTTAAATTATACAAGGTAACATAGTTATATACAGATATATCGATTGTATAATCAGACGTCAGTGTGCATCAGGAGGGTTTTACTTGCTTTATTAGAAACAAATGTTCTTCATATTTTCATCGTATAAATTTTCATCAATTATAAAGAATGGCCTTTCTAGAGCATACTGCAATACATTCCCTAACCACATAAAGAGCTTTATACCAACAGAATATTTTAATTTCTCATCAAGACTGATCACAGAATTCATTCGCTGTCGGCTATCGTCGGGTTTTAGTTTTGTACACGTTTATAAAGTTTGTAATATTTATTAACTCATCAATTACCATGTTCATAGTTACTGACTCCATAGAATACAGGCTGTGTAGTAGCACCCACTTTTATATTTATTTTTCTCATCATCATTAAATATCTGACAAACAGATGCGGTCTGCGAATCAGAATTTATTGAGTACAAAAGACATTAAATAGGATTCAAGATTTTGGTGAGTTTTTTTTAATTTCTACTGTACTGACTGCATCTGTTTCTGTATTGTGACATTACAATTATGTATTGTAATTATTGGAACTGCGAATTTTATTGTAGTTTTTTTTTGTAAAATGTCGCATAACCTCAACTTTGTCGCCTCGAAATAAATATGACCTATCACTAAAAGATTTCAACCTCATTCCAATATTTAAATCATTTCAATGTACGGAATATTTCAAATTATTTTGAACGTTACGCGACGTTTTTAGTATAATTGAGTATATTAGATAATTCGATGTAAAATTAGTGGACGCTGTGCAATGATTATTTGAATTGGATGTTACCTAAAAGATTAAAAAAATATATTTGCCTCCATCAGCATTAAAAAAAATCTAATAAAAATTTATGCATTAAAAAGAAAACTTAAACATGAAGCTTTCAAATATACAAAAAAATACTCGAATTAACTACCGCGTCCAAAAAATTACAGGGTAACATTGAAAAGTATTTTTGGATTGAGTTATAGCAAATTGTGTTGTATTATTTATTGCATTGAGTTGAAATTAGTTGTGTCATTGTGCAGTCGCCACGACGTTCCAAAGAGTCTTGCCGTCCTGAACACTTCTTGTAGCGTACCCACCTTATTTGTTGTCCATTGCGTTGAAGCCTGTATTTATTATGTTTTATAAAACGAATTTGAAAACATATTGTGTTTTAGTTCATATCCCTTTACAAAATTACCTTTACCTAAAAACTTGTGGGGTTTCATTTGTTCATAATACTAATTGTCATTATATTGTGATAAATACAACCTGAAGTTTTAATTTTTTTCTATTAGTGTGTATCGCAGTTGTAGTACTTATATGATATTTTTTTACGTATAAGGGAATGGTAAATAATAGACATTTTTTTGTTGACAAAATATTTTATGTTACGAAAATGTTTACATAATAGTTAATCATGTTCGGAACAAGTTGATTGCGTCAATCCCATTTTGAATGTTACTTAACATTTAAAGCTATGCCACTAGAAATTACAGCCGCGTCACGTTATCATATATAAATACATGTTTTTAACATACATAAACAAATTCCTTTTTTTACCATTTCTTTAACATTATATAAGTAAACAGATTTAGCGACAAGTTTACTTTAACCCCTTACAACTTGTTATTACTTTAAATTAGTTTTGATTAAACCATATTGATTTAAATGAAATTATTAATCACTGATAAGCTTTCAACATAGAAACTTTTACGGTTACATCAAGTTAAACGTAAAATATTCACATGTATGTAAAGATACATTACAAAATAATTGGGTTCATACAAACATTTTCATGACGTTTTTTAATTATAATTATTAGAAATGTAATTTATACTACATATTATTGTATACAAAAATTTTAATATAAAAGCAAATACGTAAATTATATATAAAATACTCGTAAGTACTTTAGGTTTGATGAAAATTAAATTTTGACAATCGACTCCGGTTTAAGAAGAAAATATTTAGCACATATTTTATTTCTTATACAATAAATATTGTAATCGAGAAACAATTGTATTGGTTAAATTAATTAATTTTAGCTTTGTCAAGTTTCTTATAACTCCTAAATAATATCACTTACTGACATTTCATGTAATTCGTCACTGTAGGGAAGGTTATTCACAAAACAGTAACAGCGCATTGGAGTTATTGTAAAATTCATTGATAAAAATATATATTCAATATCATAATGTAGTAACATGTATAAGTTAATTACATCACTGCGATGGTATTTTATTTTTTAACCGATTTCAAAAAAGAGGTTATCAATTCTACATGTATGTATGTAATATTATTAAAACTGCGAAATTTTTACACAGGATTATCTAGAAGGGGTTTCTAAACAAATATACAAATTTTCATAGATGTATGTATGTATGTTTGTTTGTCCAAGCGTAGCTCCGAAACTAATTATCGGATTTGAACCATTCTTTTTTTATTCGACTACACTTAAGGTCGGTGGCAATATAGTTATCCTAGTAAAACCACACCGACCTCAAAATAAATTCTATGTCCCTAATCCGTTATTTCGTATTTTTCTGTTTTTGAAATTGGTTTAATTTTTTTAAATTATAATTTTATTATGGCACAACTATGACCCAACTCATATTTTAAATTCTTACTAATAAAATTCTTAGTCGAATTTCATTCAAATATCAATGTACCTTCAAACCACTAATAGTACGAGCTGAAAAGTATAAGGGCATCCACCATGTTGCTCTAGTGTGATTTAGTAAAGGAGTTAGTGGTTAACAGAGGCATCGGAAGGGTTTATTCTATGTAAAGTCCTCTGACATACCTTGACGACTGTCATCTAATGATATCTGGTACCGACAGATTAACGTGCCCTTCAAAGCACAGAAGCTGTCAAGATTTTTTTTTCAACGGTCACCCATCTTCGTACTGACCACAGTTATTTCAATGTGGATTACTTAGAATCGACACAAGCTATTCAACTATGAATGTCAAAGTAATCATTTCAATTTTGTTATTATTCTTTGCGATGTTACCTTATAAAATATATTTACAATTCATTGATTGACGCATAAAATTAAAAAGAACACTAGTAATATCATTAATATACGTTGCTTATACCCTTCACATTAGTATGCTCAAATAGATAGATTTTTACAAAATTACAAAATTGGTTACAAAAATACTTACAAACATGATTAGCGGCGTGCTGAAATACTTATCATTAAAGACACATGAATTGATACTTAAGTTATTTATTTATAATATGAAAATAATAAAAAATAACTGACCTAATATCACGTCCGGTACTAAACTTAAAACCCCTAAATAAAAAATATTTTTTGGCCTGTAATCATTGAGAAGATTCCTCTATTAATTAAATGTTACAAACACATTCTGGAACATATTTTAAGATTAATCTGTGCTTCCACCAATCCCCTTTTTAAGTGAACACTTTATAAAAAATATAATTAATAAGTCTGTGTAGTAATTACTAAAGTCCGTGTTAGACAGGGAACTTAAAGCGTGGCGAAGTTTTTTTTTAGTAATGTATAGGATCGCTTGAATCTGGTCATACTGAAAAGCGAACCTTTTTTCTTTATAACTAGATTCAAACGATGCAATGTATTACAAAATGAAAACACTTCTCGACGCTTTCGGGTCGGTGTCTATTTGACAAGGGCTTTAAATACCCCTCTAAGTTTGAAATTCAAAAAATAAACATTCTTTGCTCCTAACCTCAAAGGAAATAGAAGCTATATTAAGGACCAACACGACAATTTTTAAACATTCATACATTCATTACGATACACGTACAGATCACCAACACCACTCCGAAATATCGTATTAAATACTATAGCTGCGTATTATTCCACACCCAAATACTCTCTGAAATATTATGATTGCCATCAACCACATTAACTTCAATAATAGTAGGTTATATAAATAACCTCATATTGTATAAACTACATTTTAATCAATGGACATTTTCACAAGTACTCAGAATAATTATTTGCATTTAATACAAAATCATGGATTTTTTGACTCAATGTTGATTATTGAAGTATAACTTTTTTCTTTTTTTTTTATAGCGTTGCCTGTGTTGAAATATCAATTAACACTAAATTTCTCCAAATACCCGGCAATATTTTTTCATTTCCCAATACATTTCCCAGCTTATACATTCATTTATCTCGCAGCTAAAATCCTGACATACAAACATCACAGTTTAACAATGACCACTTTTAATAACATGTTCGTTTTGCGCTGAATCTTTTTTTCAGTTTTGGTCGCGAAAAAACTTTGCGAGCCGCTGTCTCTGCACGTCGTTGTATCTTCTGTACGTTATTCGTACTTCGTCCATCAGTTTGAGAACCGCTTTGTTTCTGGGGGAAACTTTTTGTGCTTTCCCGAGGTCGGCTAAAGCTGCGTCGTAGTTTTTGAGAGCGAAATGAGCTTGAGCGCGCCTGTATAGAGCTTTCTCGTTGGTCGGATCAACTTCTAGCACCTGTTAGGACATAGTTTAGTTATGTTATAGTTCTTATGCGATATTAAGATTCGTTTCATTTATTTCGTCATACTTTAAATTTTTTTACAATTTTACTGCAATTAAATGTAAAATTTGTTTTATTTTGTTAAACTTTATTCTTTTCTTACGTAACCTATTAATCCCAGTGACGATTTTTTTTAATAAAGGAGAAAGCGTGTAACCTCATTGCAGGAGTCGATGCAGGGCCGCCATTTCTCGAGCCGCAGATGGCAGGTGGCCAGGTTGAGGCTGCTCTGACGCATGTACTGGATCATCGTGTTGATGTCTGACACATAGGGACAACACAAATAAAAAAAAAAAACAATAAATATGCAAATACGCCTCGGTTTAAGTAACTTAGTGTACCTGACCTCATTCATGGGAAGCGCGGGCGCAGTGACTTAGGTGAACCACGCTAATTTGGCTGATATCAGCAAATTTCAAAAATTTCATTTGGTCAATTTTGATGGCGAAATTTACTGACACCGGCCGAATTAGTGTGGTTCACCTTGAGCTACCGCACCGCGCTTTGCATCAATGATCATTACCTTATGTTACCATCTTTCTCAGGTCGTAGCGAACGTTTACGTTACGATAGGTTACGTTAAAATATAATGGTTGATAACTGCAATATTATCCGCCCGGATAACTTTGAAAATACTATGTTAGGGGCACTTTCTAATTCAGCAATAAGTCTTGGCGCCCTAACATATACAAATTGAAGGCTATCATAATAATATATTACCTCAATGTTTACCCATCAATTACTTTAACGTTACTCTATCTATACTATACTCTATATACACTATACAATCGACACTGAACCCTAAAAACAAAACGTAAACACAACTCACACTCATCCCTGACGTCATCATCGGAGACCTCACACATCCTGTTCTTCATGCTGTCGATGTACCTCACACACTTGACGTACTTCCTGGCCGCGGCCAGGTAGCGCCCCGCCGCGAACAACTCGTTCCCGGCCTGCTTTATGTCGCAGAGACACGGCATTAACTCGTCGATCTGTAATGGAAATGTTTTGACTAAAAAACTAATTGTTCATGGCATCTTATGACAACTCACATGTTGTAATTCGTTTTTTATTAGTTATTCTTCAATCACATACTGTAATTTTTTTTTATTGAAACAAAATTCAAGAATCTGTACATAATTATGACAACGGTCTTGGTAATAGCACAATATAGAGAGACTAACAGTAAGAAAACTCTAGTATGTACTTCATTTCTGATACGCTCGGCACACACACATCAACACGATTTTGTAACTAAACACATCCATATCTGTACACAAATGGCTATGTAGGCATTATTTTTACGCGCTTTGTATAATTTTACTACTGTTAGTCTCTCCATATTGTAGTATTAGCTTCCTATACCTTTGAAAATAACTCTAAAATAGTAATAGTGAGGCGACTGACCGTGAGAGTCTCCCGCAAGTCCTCGGGGAACTCCGGCAGTCGGTCCACGGTACCGTCCCGACACCGCACGTCCCAGTTCTCCACATCTTCTAGTTCCCCACAGTCTGCTATCACGCATTCCTGCAAACGTCCAGGATTACTAATGAGTTATCTATATTTGTCTTCTTTTAAGCCAACCACTAACTTATAAAAATCAACAAAAAAATATTATCACGTTAATAAGGATGCCGCGTTATTGCGACGACGCATTTAAAGTATTAATTCTAGAACCTTTTAATATGATAGATTTGTATAGGAACTTTAATTTACACAATAATGGTGTGAAACCCTATGAGCGGGGGTCCCGTACCATTTACACCCCTACAGTCAAATGTGTTTTAACTTGTCCTATTTAACACGCAGTTTTACGTAAACTTTGTAAGGGATAACACACATTTTCATGTTATTCATACTTTTCCAGTAATGTCACATAAATGCTTAAATTTTCACAAAATAAAAACTTGAAAAGTAAAAATCGGATGACAGAATAAGAATTGACAACTTAATCTACGCTTAAACAATAGAGTATTAAAATGAGTTTGCTACAATACCACAGTAGGTCGTCCGTCCACATTAGTCCTCTGCACGTCGTCCATGAGGCCGGCGCCGGCCAGCACACGGCCGAATGCCACGTTGGTGCCGTCGAGGTGCGGGCACGGCACGCTCGTTATACAGAACTGAGAACCGTTCGTGTGCGGACGACCTGAGTTCGCCATTGACAGCACGCCGTCCTCGTGCTGAAAACGATTAACATATGAGATTGTACTTTGTTAAACATAAATACTTTTTATCTAAAACAAATACTATAAGAAGTGAATTTATATGTGGGATTATATGTTATCTTCAAAACTAGCCATCTGATTTACAGTTAACTAAGTTACACTTTATATTTTTTGTATATAAAAACGATATCTCAATTACATACTGCGAGGCCAAGATTGATTGCTATTTACAATATTACAATATTTACAATACATTATTATAATATATGGCATTTCAAAACTAGCTTTTTTGCAAGTCTCATAAGCACATATCAGAAAGCATATTTACTCACAATACAACTTTGTGTCTTTTACAGTAACTGTATAATTATCTTGATTCCTTCTTTTTTTTCTTTCGACAGGTTTTATAAGTGAAGTTTTAATAAGATTATACAATACCGGTAATAAGAAATTTTCATCTTCAAATGTTGGCCCATAGATGCTCTCACCGCCGGAGCCGTCGCCGCAAATAATATCACCTCCTTGCACCATGAACTGAGACATTGCTAAATACATTTATTCTATATTAGTTACATTAAACATAAAAAATATATATACAAAATACATAGGTAGTTACTTTTTCCTGTTATTTATGTCCCATTTATGCACATGGGAAAAAAAAATACAGAGACAGTTAATAAAGAGAATAATGTACATGGGAACTACTTATTTAACAGTTAATCAATTCTCTTATATTTTCTCTCATGTATTTTCTTTTTATTGTATTGCAGATAGTAAAAAGTGTTATTGAGTTCATACTATAAACATAACTATACTTTAATCATTAGAATCTAAATGTTCCTTTGTATTATAAATGAATGCTACATGACAACATAATGTAGTGTTGTATTTAAATTATTCTATTTAATTATTGTAAAATACTTCACTGACTTAATATCAATAGATTTAAATAAATAACCAATGCTGATAATTACTATGTGATTTCTTTATCTCTCCATTACTAAGTAACACATTGTTGATAATATTAACTTACAAAACCACTTAACTTCAACTAGGGAGTAATATACAAAAGATCATTTAAATAGGTTTTAAGATAACACATAGTTTGAGTCTAGACTATATTATGAAATGGGAGACATCTAACCTTCATGTGAATCTACAACAGCATTTTCACATAATAATTATGATAATATAATTACAAAACTATTTTTGATTTTTAAATGGTAATAATTTCCTAATACTCCCTTAACATGGTTTGTTTTTGGACTTATACTACAAACATAAAAACAAAATACTACAATATTTTTTTACGATTGATCTGACTTTCCTGTCCCAGAATGTTGGTAATATTTCTCTAGCTGCATGTTCATTTCTTTGGCCCACGCTAAAAACGAATCTAGACAAATTAATTATAACATTGAACTTGTCTCCATCATGAGTTAACACAGGCTATATAACATAATAACAGCCAGGGCCGTCTTTACCCGGGGGTGCAAGGGGTGCAGGCGCACCCGGGCGCGAGGTACTAGGGGGCGCCGAGCACTAGAAACTTAGATTTTTATTTGCGTTTTTTTTATATAAATTACAGATTTTTGAGAAATTAATGGTAATGAACGGAATTAACGGAAAAAAATGGAAAATTTAAATTATTTTGCAGTTTTTATGTAAAAATAGGGGCGCGGCTAATCAATTGCACCCCGGCGCGGAATATGCTTAAGATGGCACTGATAACAGCACCCATGAAAATAAAATTAACAGTTCAGTTATGTTATAATTATTAATTACTAGTTAAGTAGTTACCTTACCTTTATGGAACCTTGATCCTTTATAATGTAAAGGCTTTCCAAAGACACCAATTCCTTTCTCTCCTGTGCATAATGCTCTGAAGTTTTCTGCTGTCCGAGGAACAACATCTGCTCGGAGCTCTATCACCATACGACCAGCTGGAAACAAGAAACACTTGGCTTAGAAACCTAATTAACTAAAATAATACTAATAATAATGAAAATACTGAAGTCCCACAAAACTTGCCAAGGTTTGAGACATGACAAGACTATAAATTGAAATATAACAAAAAACATGTCTTGTAATTTACTTCAAATGCAATAAACATCTCAAAATATTCAGGTCATGCTTACAATAATAAATATGTAATTTTCTGTTACACTTGGTGCCACTTATTTCTATTTCAAGTAATATTGAATATAATGTAAAACTATTACATTTATCAAATAACTTAACATAGTGGGTGGGTGAAGCGTCTTACAATGTAGCTCGACCTCAGTGCGCTAAAATGAATAACAAATAGTCATTCTAAACTAAATGTACCTACATATAACCAATGTACAATAAATAATCTGTACATCAATTATTCATATCTTTCATATGTAACGATATGTTTGCTTCTCAGGATACTAACCTTTTTCTCCATCTATAGCTATATCAAAGAACACCAAGGGATTCTTTTTATTGGTCTTGGTTTTTGCTGTCATGTTCCCTAGCAATTCTATAGCCGCTGGTCTCAATATCACGTAAAACACATCGGCTTTAAATCAATTGACTCTCACATCATTTGTCCTTTTAGTAAGATGTACATTCAGCACATTATTTTTACAAATACAAACAAAATAAACACGAAACCACAATCCGACCTATCCCAATCTTACCATTGGATTGGATTTGATTTGACAATTTATTTGGCATTAATGTCATTATTGCTGAATGATGACGTTTTATTGCCAAAATATTTTTTTTCACGGAGTGACAACAAAGGTTTGCTATGCGTTCGTGTTTTGTGGTACAATCACAGGGTACAATATTATTCATTCACTTTTGTATAATGTAATTGTGTTTTATGTAAAATTATATTATTTTCTACCTGGGTTGAGTATTATTTATTTATATATTTTTTATTCTACACAGTATAACTCCAGTCATTTGTTGAGTGCCTTACAGACTATTATAATATTATAATAAAAATATAAAACAGAAAAGCCAATCAAAATTCATGTCATAATGACGTTTAATATTTACGGTGTCATTTTGACATTAAATTGTCATTCAGACAGTTGTAAAATTGCGTCACCACATCTGTGAATTTACCTGTAAAGCTATGATAGTATGATTTATAATTAAATAAGCGTTTATTTTACCACGTAAGTACACTAATTCTTAGTTTTGTTTTAACATATATCAGGCATAAATTTCATTGGCGTAGTTTTCGTGTGGATTTATTACTTAAGTAATATAATAAGAACAGGTTTTCGTGGTTATAGATAGAGTGATTACAATCATACAATGATAATTTTGATTTCAGCAAGATGTCGTCGTCAGCTATATACATATTAGACGTGAAGGGCAAGGTTTTGATTTCGCGTAACTATCGCGGCGATGTCGACATGGGGGTAATAGACAAGTTCATGCCTCTGCTCATGGAGAAAGAAGAAGAAGGTATGCTGACCCCTCTACTGCAAACCAGCGAGTGTACTTTCGCGTATATCAAGACCAACAACCTTTATATAGTATCCACAACTAAGAAAAACGCTAACATCGCTCTTGTTTTTGTGTTTCTGTATAAAATTGTTGAAGTTATGACTGAGTACTTCAAGGAACTGGAAGAAGAAAGTATACGTGACAACTTTGTCGTGATATACGAATTGATGGACGAACTGTTAGACTTTGGCTACCCGCAGACCACTGACAGTAAAATCCTTCAGGAGTACATCACACAAGAAGGTCATAAACTTGAAATGCAACCTCGAATCCCAATGGCCGTCACCAATGCAGTATCATGGAGGTCTGAGGGCATTAAATATAGAAAGAATGAAGTATTTCTAGATGTTATTGAGTCTGTCAACTTACTTGCTAACTCAAATGGAAATGTCCTTAGGAGTGAAATAGTTGGAGCAATAAAAATGAGGGTATATTTATCTGGTATGCCAGAACTGAGGCTTGGATTGAATGATAAGGTGTTGTTTGAGAGCACAGGTAGAGGAAAATCTAAATCTGTTGAGTTAGAGGATGTGAAATTTCATCAGTGTGTCAGATTATCCCGATTTGAGAATGATAGAACAATTTCGTTCATACCGCCTGATGGTGAATTTGAATTAATGTCATACAGATTAAACACACATGTGAAACCTTTGATTTGGATTGAGTCTGTGATTGAACGCCATGCTCATTCAAGGGTGGAGTACATGATTAAAGCAAAGTCACAGTTTAAGAGACGTTCAACAGCAAATAATGTTGAAATAATCATTCCTGTACCTGCCGATGCTGATTCTCCAAAGTTCAAAACAACTATTGGCAGTGTGAAGTACACACCGGAACAAAATGCTATAACCTGGTCTATTAAGTCTTTCCCTGGTGGCAAGGAGTATTTAATGAGAGCACATTTTGGGTTGCCATCAGTTGAGTGTGAAGATGTAGATGGAAAACCACCTATTCAAGTCAAATTTGAAATCCCCTATTTCACCACATCGGGAATCCAAGTTAGGTACCTGAAAATTATTGAAAAGAGTGGCTATCAAGCTCTGCCGTGGGTGAGGTACATCACTCAGAATGGAGACTATCAATTAAGAACTAATTGAACAATCAATGCCTTAATTTGTTACATTCCTCTATTTATAAGTTGCACCTACTATCTACATCCATTGTTTTCACAACTTAATCTTGAGTTTTCTATCATTAATTATCATGTAAGCATATATTATTATTACAATGACTAATAAATATTCAATAGATTATAATTTAGGTTGTTTTCTTTTTCCTGAATTTAATATTGCAATCGGTTATAAATGTAAATACATTAAGAATTAAAACAAAAGTCATAACCAAAAATATGAGTCATAAACAGCTACAACGATCAGATAAATATAAAGAAATGATATAAATAAATTGTATAGTGCCACAAAGTTATCTAGCCCGGTGGCTAATATTGGAACTAATGCCACAATAGGGATATTTGGTTTTCTGTCAACATTTTAGTAAGACAATAGCGCCGCTACAACCGGGTCAGATGGAACCACAGAGCAAGGAATGTATCTGTATACTTCTTCCGTGGATGGCACTGTAACTTCAAAATTGTATAGCTCATATTTTTCACAGTATTTTCTCAACGAGTCAAAAATATATATTTTCCTTCAGTATATTTCTGAACGATACAATAAATGTCAATTGTCACTGCAAGCAAATTGTGACATCTGACAACATCTGTCTAAAATTTAAATGTAAATAAACAAAGCAAACTTCGGTCTGTTATTTTATAAAAAATGTTGAATACGAAAGAAAAGTGTATAATAGCTAATATCAGTCGATATTATAATATTTGCCGATGTTACTGTGATATTTTACCTAGCAGTGAAGTGAAAATAATTAGAAATAAAAGTAATGAACAAGATAACCTAAAAACCGATAATAAGGAAGAAACTAAAAAAGTACAAACTTCCAAAGAATTTAGAGTGAATGAGGTTAATATACAAATGATTTCCAAGAACATTTACGATCAGCTATTTAAGAAACCTGTGAGTTCTGTAGACCAAACAATTGTTAATCGGTAAGTTACTATGATACATAAGAGAAGTCGAAAATACGTGAAGTAGATGTTAAATTAAACTTAGTAAAGGTAAACGATAATATTTCTTGTCTTTCTTACTACAACTTAACTCTTGGCTTCAACCCACTAACCCAAAATACTGTAAACAATTTTGAAGTATTAGTGGTACTGCTAGTAGACTTGCTTAGGCATAAATATATATCAACATACACTCACAATAGGCAATAAGAAATTGTGGTGACTAGTCTATAAAATCATTTTTATAAAGATTTACATAACACACTTTTACCATACTTGAAAACTTTCTAGATGTCAAGAAGATTTGTTGAAACATGGTATAGACTACAAGAACTTTAGTTATTTACCTGATGTGGAGTTAAAATTACCGAATCTGAAGGGAGAAGACATTGTGGAACATTTCTACAACATAGGAGAGCAGCAATGTGCTCCATACAGGAAGTTGCTACACTCATTATCTACAAGTAAACTTCCTCCATTACCTAAAGTATGTGTTATTAAAAAATATGCCTACACATTTATGCATGCTTTAGTGTCACAGATAAGAAATTGCAAACTATGGAAAAAAATATTTACTGTTACCATGAACCTACTTAAACACAAATTAACTAAAAAATCCTGTTTCCCATTTGGGCAAGACAAGGAGGTTATTATTTTTTTTTCTAATTTGACAAGAAGTAACACTATGCAGGATATTGTTATACAAAATGTTTTATCTCTTGTTTAGTTAATTCCTTTGTTTTCCACTTTAGGTGCTCCTGACATTCAATTTAATCAAAAATAGAATATGATAATTAAAGTTGCTCACCTATACCTACATTTAGATTTTGCTATATCACTGAAAACCTTGTTGATCTTCTAGAAATGGTCCAAGAAACCTGGTTGGAGTAAGTATGGAGTTGGTCCTCCTAAGCAGTTGGCATGTCCTCCTGATGATGCCCTCATATTTGATGTGGAGGTGCTCATGTCTGCGGGAAAGAGACCCACACTAGCATGCGCCGTGTCTCCTGATGCTTGGTCAGTATGTACTAAATTGGGTAAAAGTTTATTGGAAGCTAAATTAAGAGCTAAAAACAGTCATAACATAGCTTATAGTTCATTAAGCTAAAGTGAAATTATAATTAGAATTGACATATTATTTATTTATTGAAATTTGATGTCACTTCTAACAAGACTTCAAAAATGGATGTAACAATATAAATGCAATACACATAATAATTATTTGTTTAATTATAAAGGAACTATTCTATTTGTGCTGCAGTAATTTTGTTGTCATCTAAAAGTAATGCATTTTAGTTTTATTTTTTGTCTCTCATTTTCAATCCTAAAATAATGGTTACATTTGTGTTTTATATTCAGGTATGGTTGGATAAGTTCACCTTTAGCAAACAATGAATCACATAAAGTATATGAAACTGTGAGGTATGAAGACTTGATACCTTTAGAGACTGATGGTATAAAACCAGTGGGAAACATTGACCGGCCAAGAATAGTTGTTGGACATAATGTTTCATTTGATAGAGCTAAGATTAAAGAGCAGTACTGGCTGAAGAAGACAGGTATATATGAGGTCTATGTTTTTAATATTACTTGAATGATAATACTATGTCAAGTGTCCGTTACTTATTGTTATAATAATACAGCAAAGACTCTTATGACAATAATGTTTTACACAAAAAATAATATGTTACGAAAAGTGAGTTCAGTCCTCATCTCTCATTCCTAATCCAATACTTTAAAATGCTTTCGTGTAGTCACGCCGAGTGCGCTTATGGGACATCTGTAGTATAAAATATCACTAGCTCGCAAAACAGTTTTTTAATGTGACTACAATTATACCTTTGCACCGCTTACTTAGAGTTTCATTGTCCTCACATTAAGTTTCTAAATAAATGCGAGGATTCCAAAGACCTTAAGACACCCAGCAATATTCTACTTCATTATTCTTTTTTTTTGTAAAACGTCTATTGTACTATTGTATTATTTTTAAAAAGATGTGCGGGGAGTTTCTTTCCCCGCTTCTTCTCCTCCATGTCAAAGCACCTTACGAAGTGGAAGTAGATTCAAAAAATTACGTGCATAAGTGTATCGTTGATACCTATATGAATAAATGATTTTGAATTTGAATTCCAGGTGTAAGGTTCATGGATACAATGTCAATGCATACCTGCGTGAGTGGAGTGACGAGCTACCAGCGAACAGTTCTTAAAGCCAAGAATAAGGAGCCCGACCCTTCAGACGACGACTGGATGGAGATCAGCTCGCTGAATAGTTTGAGTGAGGCACGGCTATTTGTAGCTATATTATTGGGTTGGCAACTAAGTAATTGTGTTTTTGTTCTTTGTAAAACCTGAGATCACTTAGTTGGCAACCCTAGTTTTCGAATTGCAACTTGGACTTTGAAAGGCGGATTCATATTTTGCTGTGTAAATATGAAATTAAAAACGAGTAGAAAAGCTACCAACCCTTATGAATACCGTAATGGCAAGCAATGTTTCATGCACCAAAAAAGCTATGTATTGTTACTTTTAGGTGTATTTTTACTTTTGCTGACTAACTAGGCGCGTTTAACTTTATCTTGAAACAAAATATATCTTACTGCCAGTTGTTGATAGAAAATAAACTATTATGCTATTAAGCATCATCTCTATTTATCTATACTTTAAAACTAAGTTTCTACAGGTCCACAATCTCTACTGCGGCAAGCAAGTAGACAAAGAAACTCGTGATATATTCGTCGAAGGCACAATGGAGGATGTCCACGAGAACTTCCAGAAACTAATGAACTACTGCGCCGGTGACGTCATAGCGACGCACAACGTCCTAAAGGAACTGCTGCCGATGTTTCTGGAACGATTCCCGCATCCCGTCACATTGGCGGGTATGTTGGAGTTAGGTGAGTTGGAAACTGCTCGAAGGACCAAAAAATATCTTGCTTATATTTTTCGTTTTGATTAATTTTATTTTACGAAACGTTTTTATTTTCAAGTAACTTCCCTTCTATTTTTAACTCGAATAAATAAATGTGTTGTTGTGAGGAATCTTAACTCATTGCTCTGCATTTGGAACCACAAGAATCACCATAACTATGAAAGTATAATGTCACGCTTTAAACATATAAAAATATTTGCATTATTAAATACTTACCTATAAATTCTTCCCCTATCATACAATCATCAATTCCTTCTCCAATCCCTTGCTATTGAATAACCCCTTAAATTGATATGTATTTATTCAATTAGATATTTTTTATACCAGGCACAGCATACCTACCAGTGAACTCAAACTGGCTTCAATATATAGACTCAGCGGAGACAGTATTTGAAGACTGCAAACTAGAGTCGCGACAAATACTATCGTTAAGAGCTGATGAAGCTTGTAGATTGATGGAGAATGACGCTTACAAACAAGACCTTTGGATGTGGGACCAAGATTGGTCTACACAGACTTTAAAATTAAAGAAAGGATATGAAACAAAAAAGAAATCAGCAAAAAAGAAAAATAATATTGTTGAAGATATACCAGAAATTAAAAATGAAGAAATTGAAAGTGTTCAAATTAAAGAAAATGTAGTTCACGAATGTCTCAGTGAAGATTACATAGAATCTTTAGAAGAAACAGATTTAAATATACCGAAGAAAAGTATCAAAGAATTAGATGAAAAGTTTCAAAATTTGTACGATTTGGGTGCGTTATTGCCGGTCAAAAGACCGTATTTAGCGGGATATCCGGCCTGGTACCGGAAGTTGTGCACCAAGCCGGGGAAAGACCCGGATTGGACACCCGGAGCTAATAATATTACTACTAGTATGCAGGTTTGTAATACTTAAGTCAATTTTATAATACTGTACATAGGGTTCACGAGACAAAAGGACAGAAGTCTTAGTCCTAAAGTTAGTAGTCCTATTTGATTAAGAGCCTTGAAGAATTGTTTAATTTCCAATAAAAATGATTTCCATAGGATAGTCCTATTATAAGACCTATATCTATGTAGACACATACCAAGACATTGTCTAAGTATGGTTTTAAAAACGTAATTGATTCTCAAGTTTAATAATGTTGTTTGCTGCAAAATATGACAACGGTTAATTATGTTTAAAAATTAATAGTTTTTTATTCCCGTTTAGATTACACCAAAACTCCTCCGACTATCGTGGGAAGGTTATCCCCTTCACTACATGCAGTCTGAAGGCTGGGGGTTCCTCGTGCCCTACAGCAGGACCAGGGAGGACTCGGAGGAGGCCCCGGTGCCCCTGGAGGGCTTGCTGGAGGCCTGCCCTATGATCATGAGCAGCAAGGAGGTGAACACTGAGTTGTATGTGCTACCGAAGACTGTTGAGGTAATTGTATTTATTTAAAAGTTATGTCTATTATGTAGATTCATTTTGTTTCATAACTCGTCCATTTCGATAACCTTACATTACACACACTAAGTAGTTAATTTGATTTCAAAGTTAATGTACATTAAATTTTTGCCTTAATGGTTATTAAACCAATACTAATTTATTCTTTTGCGTTACTGTTAACTTTAACGTAATCTTAATATTAACTTTGACTTTTTATATTTTCATTTACAGATCTCAATCTTATTCTACCCATTTACAATATTATTACCACTATATATTTTTATTACAGTATCCCCCATAAAAAAATTGCAGTGAGATTTTTTATGAATTGTGACTTGTTTTCAGGAGGACCTAAGTCGCCGTGCGTACTACGCTCGTAAGTCGAAGCAAGAACAAGCCGCAGCTAATCAGTACCACGGACTGGGAGTGTGGTGCGGAGTGCAGCTACAAGGTCACTGACCCTAGCCTCGTTATACACTAGAGAACCTCTTTAATCAATATTTAACCGTAATTTATTACGTCAAAAAAATTACTTTAGACTCGTGCGGGATATTGACAGCTTCCCGCTGATAGATATCAATGTTAAATGTTTGACAAAGCTGTACACAAACACGCACGCACGCACGAACGCATACGTACGCACGCACACGTACGCACGCACGC
>LGAG01000799.1:51696-63896 GCA_001278395.1 Lerema accius
CGTCTTCAATAGGAAGGAACTCTTGGACGACTTACTGTTTTATATTATCTGTCACACCAACGTTGTTAGTAGTCTTGAGGCTTTTCATAATAATACGTAGGTACCTACCTAGTATGCAATGTAACCACGACTCATTCCAAATACGAAGGGATCCGAGCAGCCATCATCCCCAGACTTGCATACAGCTTTCAGCTTAAACTTCCTGGAACAATAGGTACATGAACCAACGATTTCATAAACAGTGTACTAAAGAATCACGGCGGCGGCGGCAGGGGGCGCCCGGGTGCACGGGGCGTCGTGTGTCGTGTGCCGTGTCGTGCCGTGTCACCGCGCAACGGGTGGCGGCAAACAAAACGATTGTCACAATTGCACAATAGAAGCTCAGTAGAGCCTCGTGCACGTACCGATGAGACGGAATTTTGCATTGCGTTACTAAAATATCGTAAATAATTCAATTTCTTTTAATTCGCATTTATCCACGGTTCCCTCAATTTAGTTTCATAGTGTAAAGAAATGTCATAGATTCTTTTTAGATCTTGCATTGCCTACATCTACACTTGTCTGTTGAGATCTAACCTTTGCTTGTAGTCGATGTTGTAGGGTAGGTAATTATATTAGTCGTGTCTTGTATTGATACATTTAAATGAATCTATAACTCTTCCTGTAGATCGTCAAAGTCCACAAAAGACCTACATTCCGTAAGGTTTCTAATGTTTAGCAATGCCAAAATGGTTGGTTCCGGTGCGGTCCAAATGTGAGCGTGACCTCCCCGTTGATATCTCATAATAGCCGCTCCTCGCATTATCTCGGCCGCTTGTTTGGCGAACTGCGGCAGGAGATAGATAAAAGATAGCAAAATAAAGGAACCACCGGCAGATAAGCGCAATTCATAACCTAACTAGGGCGTTATTTATAGACCCTTTGTGTAGTTTACGTGAGGTGACGATGATGTTCCGCACGCCGCACTCTGTTCGCCCTCCGACGAACACTCATACTTACATTATTGCTATCGAATATTCTAATCATACTTAAAGGAATTAAGTATTCTATGTCTACCATATAGAGAGAGAAAGAAAAAACTGAGATCCTGCATTTTTTTGTAGAGTCGGTGACCGTTATTAAAACAAATTTAATTGAAGTAATTGAACCAAGTGCAAACAAATGAGTGTTCTGTAGAACGTCGACAGTGTAATATGTCGCTGAGACGAAAAATATAAAGACGTTTATGGTTAATAGCTTCAGAGTACAACAATTGCCTTTGTCTGTCAAACGCCACGGGCCGGGCGGCGGCGGCGTCTCACAACACGATGCTGATTATAACGTCTTAATGTTTATGAGAAAAGTTTTTCTCTTTATGTTATTATTTTTGCAATTTTGCAGCTCCGAGAAACTGTAATTATTGTTTGTTGAAAACGCCTTGTTTTCTAATAAGTACTTATATATTTATTGACATTAATAAGTTTACTTAGGTACATACACGTGGTCGGAAGGAGGATCGGTGCTCGTTACTAATAAAAATTAGTGCGCTTCGGTGAATATATCGAAGTCCTTACAGCGGAATAAATCCATCTCGGTGTGACTACTACTGACCTAGCAATGCTCCGGACAGCGTTATAGTCTCTCACAAACTGCACATGGTGGCGGCAAGGCAGTGCAAGCATCAACTTCCCAACGACAGATTAAATAATTTCTTTGTATGTATGTCAATTTTTTCTACAGGCTTGCACTTCAGTATGCGCTTCACAGCAAATCCTAGTGCAAGGGTAGGTTTATAGAAAAAAAAGTATGACATCGCAGAAGCGGTGTAATGTAATGAGATGTATCAGAGTGAAGGGGCGGGCGGCGGCGGACTGTCTTGTCGGGTACAAATCGCGCCATAAACCCGTATTTAGGCGCGAGAGGGTTTAATTGCCGCCATTTTGCTTTTATACACGATTCGTATCATTTAGCGCTAATGTTGACAATTCCCGACACCTACTGCACTTTACTAAAAGGGTTGTCGTTACTCGGAATAGACCTTTTTGCGATATCGGAGCTTTTTGTGTCGCTCGGTAGGTACGTTATAATGGGCTCTATATTTTACATACGTAGCGTATGTACCTATATCAACTTTTTCAGACACACTTTACAGTCAAATGAAAGTTAAATGATTGAATGTGTCATAGATGTATCTATCTATGGCTACGACTCCTTTCATTCGATCGACATTTTATCACACCAAGAACAATAAATGTTTACTTTAAGGATTAATGTTACACATCACACTCTTGTAGTTCCTTCTTCTTGTTACAAGCTTAGGTAGCTTTGTAATTTGAAATTAAAATGTTAGCTTTCGTTAGAACCACTTCATGTATTCAGACTCTTCACTAATAACTTTTAAATATTACAGTGAAACTGTACCTATGTGTTTCAGTAGTGTGACTACTGGTTTGGAATAATAAAAACTTATACACGTAATCTTTAGAATAATAAGAGCTGAGTTTATAGTAAGGTAAAATTTTAATAGAATCCTAGATATCGACTAAACTTTTCGTCCACTTTCTTGCGTTCACCGTTCAGTAACCCCAGACTGACACAGCTGACGACGGTGCGTCGTGTCCACCACTGAGCCGGCGGGCCCCGCTACATGGCTAGTCAAAAGTGACCTCTGAAACTCTAGTACTAGCAGCTGTATTGGCGTGCACTTCAATACTTCCCCCGTCGTAGTACCTGCCCGGCCCTGCCATTATCGAGCCACGTTTAAGATTGCATCGCTGAAGGAACCGCTCGCGGAACATTAATCACTTTATCTGAGCACAAGCTACGAGGATACTCGTGTACTGTTGGGAAGGGCTACTTTTTGTGTGACAGTCGTTATCTCGCCGCGTGAGATCCTCTTCTATATTGGTTTCATACAGTTTTTTGACAGAATTTGGCTACATTGTAGAGTAGCAAACCATTAAATATTTTTTCGTTTTCTTTGGTAGTCCCGACCGATCCATCCTCATGGTTTCCTGGTATGTATTGGTTCCAGATACTTACTTTGCATTTATCTATATCTTGGTAATTTCATCGATATTTTTCGGCACAAACAATGGACCGGTTAAACGGCGCGGCTCGCCATGATTACCTACTGCGGTTGATACCGGTAACGTGCGAAAGTAGGTAACGGTTGCCTCAAACACTTACTTTTACATATTTGCGAAAGAACCTCATTAAGCTTAACGAGTCTCGTTCAAGAGCTCTTAAAACATTAATTAAAACGTCCGCCGCACTAAAATCCGATGGTAATTAATAAAGCCTTACAGAGCACGCCAAATGAGGCAGGAGGAGCCTTTCGGAGGCTTCCCTTGCCGACGGCGCGCGGCGGTGACGGCGGCAGATCAACCGAAATCAATAAATGCATCTACTGCCAGCGAGTCCTGCAAAATGTAAAATCATCACAAACAATTTAATGACAGAGCTCGTGTGTAACTCAAGCATGCGTAGAGCTTCCAGAGCTAATACATAGCTTACTAAGCACTAATTAGCATAATAATTATTATGGACATCATTATAATTCCTACCTAATGTATGACAGCCACAGCTAGTAAATTATCAAAATATATTATTACAAGCTGTCAAATGTGTTAGAGGAAAAAATAGTACGTAGTTATATCATGAACTTCCTCTTTTCTCATACGATACATAATAAAACAATTCAAATCGTGGCGACCGGCGACCAGCGAGACGTCAACGATGTAAGAGCGAAGCTATTTTTTGTCAAAGACGCTGTCACCCGGGGCGAGGATAAGCCTAACTGGCGTGCCCTTGATAAATGATAAGAGATTTATTTTAGGACGCGCCGGCCTCGGGCCTCACGTTTTATATAATGATATCACTAAAGAAAGGGATTCCTTGGTACATGGCCAAAGAATACACGTCGTTGTGTCAGCTATGATAGGTGTGTACACAAAGTTCTCTGTCAGGATGGCGCAACACAGGCGACTCCTCTGTTGTCTATTGTTTGCGGGCGACCGATGGTGACACTTACCTTACCTCGGTCTGTTTTTCATCAGCCCTTCAAAGTCACTAGGGCATAAGCATAATATAAGCGCCGCAGCCGATTCTCTGTCAAGTTAGAGACCAATTACTCCATAAGTAATGATGCCTCCGTTCTTTAATTGACAAAATGTTTTTTATATGTATACCTGCGTAAATAGCAGCTCTTGACATGTTCTTTGCTCTTTATTACAATAATATTTTAATTACAATCTCATAACATTCCGCTACATTAAGCCATCAAAGGTTCACTCCCGTCCCTCGTGACGACCGCCATCTGCCGACGACAAAAACTTCAAACAGCACAATACATAAATGGAGCATTTAATTTTACGGCAAACGCCGAAACTGAGGGAAGTGGATGTGTTCGTGTGAAAAGAAACAATTTCTTGGGTGAATTGCGAAGTTTTTGCGAGTGGCAGCTACTCGGCGCGGCGGCGACAGACGGCGGTCGTGGTCGTGTCGTGATGTCGCGTCGACGACGTGCACATCGTCGACACCACTCTGCGTATTTAGTTCCGACGATATTGTGCGAGTTCAGGTGAATTGGGCGTTCATCGTGATGCTAAGAATTGCCAATTGGATGCCGTTGAGACTTAATTTTATGCAATAACCTCGAACGGTATCTTATAAAGAGGCTCTACAGTATCAATAAAATTGTATATTGAAATGAATAGAATTGCATTTGTGAATTAAGTGATCAAAGTTATTAACATTATGTATGTGTTGTTTATTACTAATTGACGTGGATCCCCCTAGGCCGCTGTATTCACTATAATCTACACAGTTATAGAGGCACAGCGCGGCGGCGCTAGGCTATGATTTAAAGCAAACGCAGCGGAGAGACCGGCGGCGGGCGGCGGCGGCACAGGACAGCTCGACATAAAGCGATGGACGGAGATTATCCAGGCCGCGCCTAGGGCTGCCACGTCATAATGATTCGTAGACTTATCATGTTCCAAAGATTTTTTTGATTCTGTAGAGAACAACAAAATATATTGATGGGTAAATAAACTTTTAAAATAAACAAATAATTGTCCTGATCCATCACGATAAAAGCAAATTTCAAATTTACATTTGCCTTAACAAACCCTGTTCACTAGTAGATTTTGTGTTTATGTAAAAAAAATACACAATTTCAATATTAGAAATGTACGTGGAATATAGTAACAAATCATACGTTTCAACAGATAATCTTGCAAACTCGTCGATGTGGCAACCCTGTTCGTAGGGCTGGCGCACGCCCGCGCCGGAACGAGATACGGTCTGAATAACAGCTGGTCTCTGATTACGTCGCGGCGGCGGCGGCAGGGCTGTCGGCTGCTACACGGAGACGCAGTGTTGTAATGTGAGCATCCGCAAGATCTTTACAACAAAAAGCTATGCATGAAAACAGTAGATACAATATTTGGCAATTCTTTTGATTGCTTAGAAATACCTAATACTCAATAACATAGGTACGTGTAAACTTCACTTGCCCTGGCCCCCTCACTGGATTCATCAAAATATTAGTCGAGGCTTACTTCTACAAAGAAAACTCATAGTTAGTCATATGCTGGATATATCGCATTTATGGTAACAATCATACAATTAAAGTGGTTGCAACAATTCCAACATTCCGAGCACGGTGCCCGGCAGCCGCAGCCCTGGTCGCGGACAGTCTCGGGCCGCAAGCAATCTCTGGCGTTAGCTTACACAATACGATTCCTTCGCCGTACCGCCCTATCGGTAGGCCGTTTTGACCCTTACAACCTTCTCATTGTGATACGTTTTGGCTTAACGACGCATATCTATCGTAGAGCAGACTAATCTGTAGTCCGTGCCTATGTTCAAATAGTGTGCTTAATGTCGTCGTAAAGTAAAAAATCCGTCGTTGTTTGTTTGTGTTTACGGGATTCGAGGTGGAACCGTCAGATGGCGTATTATTGACAACATAAACTACAGCCCGGCGGCCGGCAGCTTGCTACCGTGGCTGAGCGGCACAGCTAGAGTAACAAACATTATCTGCGGGACATAATACCAATGTTGTAATAATATTCTGAAGTGATGTTGGAGTATGACAAAATCTTTACAATTCGTAAACGTTCGTTCGTTACGGCTGACGGTAATTGGGGTGACATAGTACTAGGCTGCTGCTGTATAGTTAGCACACTTTCGTCTAGCTCTAGTTAGCTCGGACAGATAATACCTCATTTAATATGCTGGTTATTACGGGAGCGGATATTATCATTAAAACAATGGCGAGTGTGTGCGAGACTTTCTTCTCGCCTCGACTCTAGGTCTTGGTAATTTGTTCCACTTGTTGTCTTTTGCAAACACAGACCTCTTACTGAGCTAGGTTCGCTCCGAACAGCTTTCGAGCCCCTGTTGTCATTGATAACAACACTGACGTCACTATATTATCATGTACTGTGCATGTTATGTACTGTAATGTATTATGAAGCTACAGCAGGTCCCCGTGTTACCATTAGTAGTAGAATCGTCCGTCTGTTTACATTCGCACGCTGCTGCCAGTGACGCTCGTTGTAGGAAGCTCTTAAACCCAGCGGCTGGATGAACGCCGCTCTGCCCCCGACCACTGCTACCATGCAGACACTGTAATACATTTACATCTTATGCTCGATTACCTATTGTTTAAAATCGTCAAAAGTTTTGTAAATAATAAAACGACCTGTATTTATTTTGATAGTTTTTTTTTTTGCTATTTTCAGTGAAAAACTAGTTCCTCATTCTTCATGTAACTTAACTTTCTACAGCATATTGATTGTATCGTCGTTTCTACGTCCAAAATGCCACTCATATTTGCAACGAGCACCTTACAGAGTAAATCCGGCGAAGACTCTGTGCGATATCCTCGCTCGGTGTGTGTGCGAGCGTGACGTCACGCCATGTGCGCGCCACATGCCGCCGCCTCGTGGGAGACTCTTCGCCGCCACACACACACACACACACACACACACACACACACACATACACAGCACTAACACGAAGCCGCTATTACATTGTGTACTACTCATTAGACATGTTGATATGCAAGAACACGGCGTTGATGCGTTTGCGATTATAAACACACTCGTACACGCACTAAGAGTAAACGAGGTGTTAAATTGATGATTTTTATATCAAATCCAACAGACTAGCAGGCAGTCCTCATAGCAACTGATCACATAGATTAGGAAGTAGGTATGCATAATGCACATCATATCAAAGATATCAACAAGAAAACAAGAAATTCAATTTCGTGCTTTTTATCGGTTTTTATTTATGTTAGTATGTGTGTGTAAATACAACTTAATAACTATAATAAATCTTTTAACCTTTAAAGTTGACCACTTACACTGTCATAGTTAATTTTGTGGCGAGTTCGTTAGTGTGTGTGGGTGTTGTTCGCAGTTCGCACGTCACGCACAATGAAATACTTACCATTCGCAGTCGCACTGCTCGTAGGCAACACGCACCACATGTGCGGATTTGTAGGGCTGCCCACTGCCCTTCCAAGGGAATACTTCATGTAATTGCAACATTAAACTTATATTATAATAATAAATAACGCCATTAACTAATAGCCACACACTAGGATTCCCCGTGGCGTGGGTGCCGTGGACAGCACAAATTCACAATGGGTACAAATCTAGACCAAGAAGAGATTTAAATTCATTATTATTTAAATTTCTACCTCCATGATTGGTGAACCCATAATGGGCCCTGGTCAATATCGATCTTAATGATACCTAACAATGAATAAGTATGTAAAATTACAAATTGATGTGAAGGTCCATCTAGTTCAGTAATGATGATGATAAATGTTAGTAGAAAAGATGCGTTAAAAAAATCATTGGATGTTGATTGTTGATTTAAGTAACTTAATGGTGAGCTCGGATTTGTTTTCGTAAGTAAAGAAGTGCCTACTGCAAGTAAAAGATGTTATAATTGTTAGTAATAAAATCGGCAGCCCTGACTCATGAGCCGTAACTCCGCTTCCTTTCGCAGGAACATGTGCGCCGGCGACTGACACCGCCTCGGGGTCGCCTCGGGACCGCCGCCGACACGGGACCCGAGTATGGATTATCGATAGAATTTCTTGAAACGGTGATCACACATAGTGAACGTATAAAAATACATAATGTAGGTATACTGTGACTATGAACTTAATACTTTTCGTGAATACCTACTTTATGCCTCAATCCCCAGATCAAAACACTTAAAAATTTACTGAGCGTGCCGATAATTAAGTAAAACAAGAAATTTGCATGAGAAAAACGTAATGGGCATGCTCTCTCTCCTGTACAAACAGTTTTTAGACACCGTAGCGAGTACAGAGTGTACTCAAATACAGCATGCTGTATCAACAAAAACAAAGCAGTAAAATTACAAGTTACTTAATTTATCAAAAAGAGGTATGTACTGTAAAGCTTTATTTGCCGTAATTAAGGCTGCCATAAAAATACCTCCAAAAAGTAAAATTATAACTGCGCATGACATTATGCGCCATCCGTGCGGCTTTGCGCCTCTCGCTGAGAGCGACGCGCACTTCGTGCGTAAACATCGCGCCCCGCCCCTTGCTTCCTCTGCAGATTATACAAAAACTGAGGCAAGGCGCAGCCCGCAGCATTAATTACATCACACGATTTCCATGATGTCTGAAATCACCTGTCCTTGGTACACGTGGTCCCGTAACGACGCGTAGTTTAGAGTTGGAATTAATTAAAATTATGGATTTTTACCTACTTAGGAAAATTTCCTTGAAAATTGGAATTAAATGCTACCTTAACTCAATCTCTGAAGAGCAATTCAGGATTGGTTTGCAGGCGTGTAACAAGGACCCCTTATCCTTGATAACTTTCACGGAACCCAGATTACCAGAACCTTACCTACTAGCTATACATAAATATTGTTACAAACTTTTTTGTATTAGGTATAAGTACAGCATAATACGAATATGATACCGCAATATTCATAATATAAAGATTCAAAGAAATTGATAAAATTCCTAGAATAGATATTTTCTCTTCGAAGTTAAAAACTGAAGTCCATCTTGCATTTTCATCTTAAAACGTGCAACCGCAAACGCAGCAATTTAAGAACGCAATATATCCAGCAGCCGGCTGCGGTTAAGCCGCAAGCCGCAACCGCAAACCGCAGTCGCAAGCAGCAGCGGCTTTCTCTGCTCGACGCCGCAATAAAACGCAAGTGAAACTCCAGCACTATTTTTTAAGAGCAGATTATTACTTCTTTAGGAAACGTACTTTAATTAATTTCAGACACGCTACTAATTTATTTGATAATACCCACTCGAGCTGCTAATTTCTCGCAAATACCGTTAAACTTCGACAGCCAATCAAATCATCTCACATCGGTTCAGCGGCTTCAGCAGAATACGATCTTGATCGTCGTGATAATATTCGTAGCGGAGGTCGTTTTATGTATTTTCAAAATGTTGTTCCCGAGCTCACAGCTCCAGGCACTCCGACTCCCCGGACAGACGAGATAAACCCCCGTTTACAAAACATCTATTCAAATGAACCGAATCGAATCTCAGTGCATCGCTGCAGCAACTTTGTACCGAAGCGTGCCATTGTACACACTACATTGTACACACTACATAGTACAGACTGCATTGCTATAACGCAGCAAACTTTGTACCTACATAGGTGACGGTTGCGGCGACAATGGGTCAGAAAGAATCGCAAACACTTTACACGGTATTGATTGGTTTTGTGTTCACCCCGCGGCTGGTGATAAGTAACATATTACGTTGACAGATCATAATGGAATATAATTTAACAGATGGAATGTACCACAGTCGAGATGACGAAGTAACTAGGTAGGTACTATAGCCATATGCCTGTTTGCTAATTCCCCATAGTCGAATGAATTATGCATTATGTAGGTATATGTTAGTGAACCCAGTGAAAACTGCGTAGCAAATAATGATAAACTGTACCTTATTTAATAAATACAATGTTAGTCGTAATTGGAATACATTTGTATGCGGTTTTAATATGATAATATTTAGCAGCGTCCGATCAGAGCCAGCAGGAGCGCGTACACATGTGAGGGTAAATCCGATAGAACTTCTAATTAATTTGTTTCCCACAACCGACCTGCAGTCGCAGGTGTTTATGGGGGAGATTAAACGAATATTTGTTAATTTACCCGACGCTGCCACCTCCGCTGAATAGCCGCGTTCGAGCTAAATTCGACCTTACTACTATCGCGTTACGACCCTTTTCGTTTTCCATTTTGCATCTACGAATTGAAAACACTGAAAAAGCTGGACCACTCGATCTGAAGCTTAAATACGATGTATTACGATCGAATATTGTTTAAAGACTACTCGTATATTTTAAGGCAATTCTCACAATCGATTTCAAACTTTAGCTCCGGATGCACAGAGCAGAGAAGGGTACGGCAGAGGATTGTGCAAGCTGCCAGTAACTCCTAATCAGAGAGCCGATCAAGAGCAAACTAGATTAAAGCTTCTGGTTCCGTAATGTCTAATGACTCTATTTTATTAATTAGTTGCTATTACTTTAAATGAAGACCCGCGAAGTGAATGCGAAACTAAATTTTACTGTCGCGTCGCAATAAAATTTGTAGGAATATTTGTCTCGATATTAAAAATCCCGCCTAAACGTCGATACTGAACGAGTACCTGTGTGCAAAGAACGAACTGATTCCGACATCTAGCGTTTAAAATAAGAACCCCGTGCCTCCTCGTGACCTGCATCATACCTATCAAACGGCACTGATTGTAAATAATATTTGAAAATAATCCAGTAAGTAGGTATATAGAAGAGAAACTTTATCTTTATCTATTTTATTCTCGTTTGAAAGCTTATTTAGAAGTCGTGTACAGTCGGCAGGCGACCCGACCCGCACATGACGATCCGCCCTAAAATAATAAAAACACCACTCGAAACTTTAACAAAAAACTCCAATTGTTCGAGCTCTTACACAATAAAATTGTACGGCATCAATAAAGAAGTAGGTACTTGGTCGGATTTTTATTGAAAATGTTCTAATGGTAAGGGTTTAGTGCTGGGGGCACGACGCGCCGCGGCGAGTGGGGGGAGGGGGCTGGTGTTATGAAATGGATGAAAAAATGTGACGCAAATAGAAAAATGTAGAAATGTTTTTATTGGGCGTACACGGGACGCCTTTTAGCAAGGATGTCGGGGAAGTGTTATTCTTAGTCAACATTTGCGCGCCGACTGATGTATGCACGAAAGTAAACATTTAGGGATCCGTAATGTAGTTATTCTAAAACAAATACTGGTTCTTAAAATAATATTGCAAAGTTAGAAGTAAACTGTAAATTAAACATGGATGGAAGGTAATAAACTGTGACGATGATTGAGATTCTGTAAATTGTATTAGCTATAGTAGAGTGTCTTGCGGCACCCCGAGCTGATCGCAAACAGTAAAACAAAGATAGCCTAGAAACGCGCAATAGTATTATTTTCCATAGTTAGTCAAAGGACATAACAATACCTAGTGTTATTAATGAAATTATAGTAAATATGAAACTCTTTTAACCAGATCAAATACTCGTTTCAATCGTTTGTAGGGTTGGGGTCCGATAGGGTTGTAAATTATTACGCGCTGTATCTGAGGCGCTGCTGTAGTGTAACATCTGTCGCCTATTTGTTTTTCTTTTCTTCGTCTAAAAGATAATTTCTTTTTACAATGGTATGATATTTCTAGTTACTTACTAGACAGAGTCGTGATTGGAGTTGCGCGCGAGTTGGACTTTTATAGCAGCGCCCTAATTAAATTTGTTAACGTGATCATGAGATGCGAGGCTGGGTACTAATATCTTATGTCTGTCGATCGTAAACCAGACCTGTAACAACCTCCTCTCGGTCTCTCTGCAGAACCCACAGCCGCGGCCGTCTCGCGCTTGACCGCCTTTTCATCACCGCGTGAGTACACGACACTAAGTGATGTTTTCCTCACTAATACGATATAAACACATAAAATGGTGTCAAAAGACATAACGAGGCGCAAAGTGTACCGTGTGTGTGTCGTGTGACATTTATTTCTGACGTCAGGTGTGTCGCGGCTGGGGCGGTACACTCGACATTCGTGGCTACAGTCCAAACTAGGCAGAACTTAAGAAATGGCATTGTTCATTTGCATTTACGTAAATCCTTTGGCAAAGGCGATATATTTATGAG